>CM034538.1:67182210-67356282 GCA_020002185.1 Paraescarpia echinospica
ACAAATGCATACATACAATGCAAGTAATTAAAATAAATAAAATACAAATATATAAACACACATGGAATAAAAAATATATGGTTAATAAAATGTATATATAAAATGTGCATTCAACTTTTAGTATACAATTGTGCAGTCCAGTATTTAAATATACGACTTCTAAAATGTATATCAGTATACAAATAATTCACAAAAAGTTTGTTTTTCAATTGATATGTGTATTATATGTTTACGCCACTGTTTGTGAAACCTGCATCGTCATATTCTAATTCCTCTTCCGTGAAAACAGTGGTGAAAGTGAAGGGCCTGTACCAGCCGATACTATTCAGTCGATGTTGCTACCAGGACCTCGCTGACGTAACTACGGGTTCGCTCATAGGCTGTGTGTTGGCATTTTATTTTAGCAACACATCGGCGTTTGAAGGATGACCAACTTGAAACAAACAAACAAACTCAGCGGTAGAGGCGGCCCGGGCCGAGGCTGCTTTGGCTGTGACGGCGTCCCGTCGAGGCACGGTGCAATCCGAAGTCCTTAACCAATTAGTGCAAAGTCTACTATGAGTCTGGTGTGGGTTTGGTTTAGTTGTGGTCATCGGTGAGTCTGTTTGTAAGTCGAGCAAATGGTTTGATCGTTTGAGTTTGATTGTGAATATGAGTAGTGAGTCTGAATAATTAGTCATGAATCTGTTCGTGAATATAGTCGTGAATATGGTCGTAAGTATGAGTTGTGAATCTGGTCGTGAGCACAGTCGTACGTCTGGTCGTGAATATAGTCTTGAGTCTGGTCGTGAATATAGTTGTGAGTGTAATCGTGAATATGAGTTTTGCGTCTGGTCGTGAACATAGTCGTGGATATAGCCGTGAGTTTGATAATGAACACTGTCGTAAGTGCATCATTTGTCGGAGTGAGCCAAGCTCCACGAATCGGGCGTCTGACTGGGCGTGAGTCAGAAGGTGAATCTGGCAAGGAGTTTAGTCGGAATAGGTCATCCGTTTAAATGTATTTGAAGGACGCGACACTAATGAAATGTGATCGTTTCCGAAGACTGTTTATATAATAATTATAGTAAGTTTATACACCGATCGTTTGACATTAAACATCTGCACGCCGGCATATGTTACTTTGCAATGTTGACAACTTGATAGCTATGCATTGTGGCATTCTGCTGCGATATACCAATTTCAGCTTCCCGAAACATGGATATTATAAGTTACTCTTTATGAACTCATCAAACGTGTTCATGTAACACATTATTAGCGCTCAAGTAAAATATCGACCAGGATTCATAATTCATATGAGAAACGAGACACTGGTGCATCTAATCATCTCTCTGCTCACACCGAACCAGTAGTGACTCCGATATCTTCGTTTGTAAGAGGGCAACCTTACCAGGAACAGATAAACAGACGACCCGAAGCACCGTATATGCTGACAGCAAATAAAAACTGACACTAACTACGCATGTGCAATCAACGCGGACACCTTCATTTTGAGTTACGTCATAATCACACACGACAATTCACACATTCAGCAATGATACTAGCACGGAATCCGCAGATTACGACAAGGGTCCGGGGTAGAACGGGGAGGGTCGCCAACCGATTTAGTTCGAGATAAAGTTCTGTGTTGATTTAGTATCTAGTGCGAACACTTAACGCCGAATTATGACACGACTTATCGAGAGAATCCTCCAGCGTCTGTTTACATCTATCGAAGTGCGTAACGTGAGACAGAAAACCGTTGATTACGGCGGAGTCGAGGCCGGAACTCGCTGAGATATACCAGCTGGCAGTGACTGAATCATTGACCTTCTGCATATATATATATATATTATATGTGTACCTTGAGACAAGTTTTAGAACATCGTCTTTGGGGAAGAACAACACCCTGTCTGATAGTGTGTTCTCATCAATGACAACGCACGCGGGCATTTGCACGCACACACACGCACGCACGTACGCATATATATATATATATGCGTATATATATATATATGCGTGTATATATATATATATATATGTATATATATATATATATATATATGCGCATTTGCACGCACACACAAGCACGCACGTACGCACGCATATATATATATATATATATATATACATATATGCGTACGTGCGTGCTTGTGTGTGTGTGTGCAAATGTCATTGATGAGAACACACTTTCAGACAGGGTGTTGTTCTTCCCCAAAGACGATGTTCTAAAACTTGATCGTTATAAGCTTTGAGATGTCTTTCCGTTTTTATGATATTAATTCATGCAACATCTTCATGCCATAATGTGGACATACAAGGAGTTTCTCAAAGTTACGTGTTTGATAATAATTTATTAGAAGAACACTAGCAGATCTAGTAAGTTTTTAATTATTTATAATTAATCGAAGTCAACAGCAAATGTTTTCTTGTAGACAGAGTAGATAATTATTTTAGAGAATTTAGTCCATCAGCAACATTTAAGAAAAATGCAAAATAAATAGGATACAGAACTAACTTAATAAGAATAACAAACTAAGGTAAAACCTTAACAAAATTTGATAATATAGAATACAATAACGAAATGAAACCTGTTTATTACAAGAAGGAAAATACTGTACCTTTGAATGATATCCACGGTTGGTTTAATAAAAAAACGTTTGCTTAAATAATTGAAAGAATATATAAACGATATCGAATAAAATATGTAATAGACAATATAATAAAAAGTATTTACACGAAAAAGTGGCGTGTTTACACCAGGCAGATACAATAAAGAAATCGGATATAATATGTGTAGTAAAATAACAACATTAATACAGATTACAAGAAAAAAATCACAAGAAAACAAATAAGATATAGAAAAAAATAATACAAAATAGGCTGTAGAATAAACTAAAAAAGAGGACATCTTGAACAGCACAATAATAAGAAGGATATACGTAGGATACAAGAATACTATTGGATGTATTTATAGCACAAGAACAATAACACATATGACAAAAGAACAAAAGAGCGAACAATGAAATGTTTTGTGCAAGAAAAGCACAGAGAATCGGTGCGAGACACGGCTGGACGGCGGGGAATAAGGTGACATTAGACGACGGTCAAACATGTCTGTGTGCATTGTGATTACGTAAACTTGGAGGTTTTGACTGTAAAGAAACGATTGTATATATAGGTCATGTTTTAATAGATATTTAAGAAACGCTATTTCAGAAAAATCCAGTAAGGTTTGCATTTAGTGTAGATGCGAACACCGTGCTATTATTGGATTGGTTTAAGTATAAGGTATTAAAAATGTTTGTTTTCAGTGTCAAATAGCACGGTTTTAAATAGTATAACGAAACCAATCGTTAACCTCCGGGAATGACTTGACTCTAGAGTTCCGTGTCGAGGAACCTACTGTTTACCTAGGATGTGTTGATGTACAATGGATTTGCTGTGTAGGGTTTAAAAAAACTATAGACGTGCTATTAATAATTACTAGTACACAAGTTTGTTTACACTTTGTTCACGTCACCATCTGGATTTGTATTATTCCGTTGGAATGTTAAGAACTATGCCAATATATGGGGGGGGGGGGGACAATATTTCCAAGCAAAATTAATAATAAATACTTGTATTTTGCCAAATGCGGACATTAAATGCCTGGCTGTACGAACACAAGTGTTACTGTTCGTACATGTGTTTTAATTTATATTAGTTACAACTTTCAATTATAGATTTCCTAATGCACACGCCTTACAAATGGTTTAATTTAAAACCCGCTATCATTGTTCCAACGCAATCATTTATCTGTAACCGAGCTTTGCTTGCGATATGATTGGATCTGTCCATTTATCGTATGTACGCTGGACTCGTGATAAAGAGGTGGGAATGTTGCAAAATTAAATTAGGTTCAAGTAACCAAGTGGGTATATGAAACTGGTATGTTACTTTGAAGGTGTTATACTGCTGGCAGATGCGAGTTAAGACGCGTGGTATTGGGGAGGTATAGAAGAGAACAGACGGTTGGTATTGTGCCCTTGGCACGCACGTCATCTATCATTGATGCCGTCCCAGTCTGCTGCCGCGCGTCGATTAATGAGATCAGCCGTGTTTCCGCCAACGGCCGCTGGACGCTGAGCAATTGTTGATTTTTCTAAACGTTTTCATCAAGTACGACACGGCAAACTTGTGTCGTTATTCGCGATGATCACCACAGATTTGGTTTACAATTTAATGCTTAAGCCACGCCGGGATATTATCACTTCCGCGAAATGGTAAGATCGCTGTTCTTCGAGATGGTCCAGCGAAAAGACGCAATGCGCAAGGGATTGCGAGACATGATATCGCCTGTCTTGCGAGAGTGCGTGCGCCGTGAATGTTGGCGAATTAAGACGTGAATTGGCGGTGGAGAAATAATGAAATTCGTTTGCAGTCGGCGGCGTTATGTATACGTGGCCGGGTAGTGTTACTGATTGGATCGATTCGGATGAATGGCGCGGAACGGTTTATCAGTTAATACCCAACTACGCTTAGTCCGTTGAGTGGCCAACAAGAATGGAACCTCATTTCGCACGCCACGAACTGTATCGGTATTGCTGTCACACTATTAATATTTAAAACCGTAATTGAAACATGAGCAAGCCATCTTTTAAAAACCGATTCATCATCGGCGGTGTTTCGCGGTGAAAGGCTACAAGTCGAGCCCAGGAATCAACGTATGCAGGTGTTACTATCGCGTATATTTTTTACACAATCGCAGGTGTGCTCGTGGATTATATCACGCGTACACGTCAAGGGTGTTGAAATATTCAACAGCTCAACTATTCTGTCGGTCCTATATAAACACGGACATAACAATAAACCAATTAATAAAATATGGGTAACTGAAGCTAAAACGATTAACGTGTGATAGCGTCACTCTATTGTGTATATTTGCCAGCAGTAATTGAGCTAATGTTTTATAATTTTATTTACGTAAATCGAACAGAAAAAGATTGTTGTTTGTCATATGCAACTTAAGTATATGGCTATGAACATAGATGCATAATCCAAACAATAACACTAGTAATACCTAACTCGCGCATTCGCATTTGGAAGTTGACACCGTTTGCCTGTTTGGGTTTATACCAGTCTTCTCTGTATAATCGAAAGTCATAAAAATGCCCACGTGTCAGCATACTCGGCCTACCGTCGCCATGCGTGCACGCCAGCGACACCTGCCTTATCTGCGTGGTCATGGCTGCGTAGATCTCGCGAAGCGTGAAACATTAATGCGGCTTGTAAGCAATAGACTGACGCAACACCGCGCCTTGCCATCAGTTAATCCGCCTGCTGCCCGGCCCGGTGGAAATGTCAGTGGGTGGACGAGGATTAACGTACCGTGTATTATCCGGGTGTTCCATCTGCGTGTAGACATGTGAGGGTGCGAATAGCTTGAAACAACTATATGAACTATCTTTGGAATCGCGTTGTCATGCCTCGTTTTCTCATTATATTACTTTGCTCAAGTTACAAGTAAACGCCGGTAAGTTATTTTGGAGCTGCTTATCGCTAGCTATATATATACCTTATATATGTATATATATATACATATATATATATATACACACACACACACACATATATATATATATATATAATTATTTATTTATATGTATATATATATATATATATATATATATGTATCATCGCATCATAATATATTAATATTATGAATATAATTCAAAAAAATTGCAACTTTACGACAAAACACGCGGAGACTATATCTTCTACACACTATATATGAGAAGTGTAAGATGAGTAGAGATTTGTTGACCTAGCAAATCTACGCTCATCCCCGTCACGGACACAATTGCCCGTCTCCTGTCCGTATCAATGTACACACTGTATAGACACCACCCACTCTGTTAAATAATAACTCAATTCCGAGATCGTATAAGATAATAATTACAAGCACGCAAACATCGGAAGATATCTTTTTGAGAAATTCTACCTGCAGTGACTGTTTGCCTAGCGTGAACTGTCGCGTTACCTGGGGAAGGGAGCGGGGACTTTTTGAGGGAGAACCTCTTTAACAGGGTGACGACGTTTCTTTTTGCGCACCAGTTATTTTCTCTGGATGGCGCCACGTTTGCACCGTGGCGCTAGTGGATTCAACGCAACATTTCCGTTTCTTGCACCAGTCGCTTACGGAATGCAACAGTGCTTCTTGTGTACACTCTTTTTATGCTGAGGTGTATCAATTACTTCTCAAATTTGCCTCCATTCAACTGATTCCGCCCTTATTTTGTTCGCTAAAGCATTGCGTGCGGCTAGACGCTGCTTAGGGCAGCGTTCCTTTATTACGCCGGATATTACCCGATCGCTGCACGTGTGAAATACGGCTCACTTGACATTAAAAGACGCATGCCTAAACTACTCAAGTTATTTTCGAACAAAAAGCAAAGTAAGATGTCTTCATTATCGAAAGTCAATGGATATATGAGTACGTGCACGGAACACATGCCTACATACACGCCTATACACACGCACGCGCATACACAAACGCTTGGTCTCACGAATGCACACATGCACACAAAAACATACGTATACACCCATTCACAAACATACACATACACACATATGCATGCTACATACAAACATGCAGACATACATGCAAATATATCAATATATATATAAGTTTACCCTCTCATGTATTCACGCTTACATGCTTAATTATATACACGAGTAGATACAAAATCGCCTCATTCCTTATGCTCATCAATTCTCAAAATCGTCTTAGAGATTATCGTTAAATACCCGTTCGAACTACCTCCTATAATCTTCTTACAAACTAATACACTTTGAAGCAAAAATATGTATTTCCGCGAATTAATCTACATCCAACTCGTTTACTAGCACAAACGGTCCGCTAACGAACAGGATATTTTTCTTTGAGCGTCCATAACGACATTAAGCGTTGGCTGTGGCAGATGAAAGATGGCCGTTGTTGTCCGTAGACCACTTCCTGCCGTCGGAACCGCGGCATCCGAGCCTCGCGGACAGCGGGAACAAGGTTGTGATTACGTTAGTGTGTCCACTCAATTAAGCCCGACGAGAACAGTCGTCTTTGTTCCCGGCCAATATAGAGATACTGCCCCATTATAGATTGCACACAGCTCGTTTAACGCCCAGCGAATTATCACGAGACAACGTCAATGGTCGGGAGACGGTTACGAGGACAGCACAGACGGCGGCGGCCGCGTAATGTCGTTAAAAGGCGCACGATTATTAGGGATAGGCGCAGAGGGGCGTGAGGGGAAGATAGACTCGCATGCACGCGCACGCACACAGACACGCACGCGCGCGCGCTCACACTCACACACACACACGCACACACGCACGCAGGCAACGCACACACACACACAAGCAAACAAACACACGCACACGCACGCGCATGCATGTACGCATCCAACTCAACATAGAATTATTGGGATTGACAGCGACAAGATAAATGTATTATTACTTATTCATATACTGCTATAGTTTACATCAGGGTTGGCTCTGGCGTCAACTGTATAAAGACATTTCTTGTTTAAAAAAAATTGACAAATATCTCCGAAGGGCGGAGTAGACATGGATACAAATTATTTTGGACTCTCGATAAGGCAAAGGCTTCCTGGTCGACATGCCGTCTGGGCTTTTTGTTCTGGATTGCTGTCTTGTTAAATCTTGTTAGACGTGTAATGTTGTATTGTAAAGTATGCTTTGATAAATGGCAAGGTCTCTTTTAAGCGCAAGATATGCCAACAACACGCTTGGACGAAGGTAGTTTCTATTGAGTTCCGTGTCACACTATACAGCTGGCCTGTGCTTATTACGTGTCCAACGCCCGCTGTCTATCAATCCGAGAGATAACAATTGCGTGTGGAAATATGAAATCTTTTGTCTTGTGCGAAGAAAGCGACCAGAACGGCCAGAGGCTGCACAGGAGGTGTCACGAACGTGACTGCAAAATTACAAGGGTCAGTGAAAAAAGTAAAAGTGGGTAGAAAAAATGTAGGGAAAAATCCTCCTTGACACGAAAGCAGGATGTCAATACAAATATATTAGAGCAATTAAATTGCTGTCGGCTCACGTTCGTTATGGTAAACGGCATATGTGCTGCGGTTGCTCTATTGCAATTCGACAAGTGTTTTTAAATACTAAATGGATGGCAAACATTTAAGAGAACTAAAAACGTCAGGTGTAATTGATAATGCTTTATAATTTTTTATTGAGTGGCTGTATATATCGTTATCTGAAGAGTCACCATTAGACCGTAAGATACCTTGTTAACAGCTGCTGAGTTTTTGAGGTCGATGCAAATATGGTGTTTTTTTTAGAAAACTGATTGAATTCGCGCGGAGTTTGATTGCAGAAAACCCGATGATCTAATCAGGTACTTGTCAAGATGCTAGGTGGGCACCGTGCATCATACGGACAGCGCGCCGACATCGCGAGCACTCGGCAACAAAAGCTCGTTACGCCGTGTTGCCGGAATAATAAACTCGCTTTTAATTTGATCTGCGCTGTGCTGAAAGGCTGCGACGTCGCGCATTCGTCATCGATTCGCGGGGGGCGGCTTTGTTATTCGTTCGTTAGCACAAGTGGCTCGTTTTGAACAATTTAAACGCGGATCCGCGAACAAGTGGAACGTCCACACCTATTGTGCGCTACATGACGGCTGCCAGAGCCTCTGTAACGGATCGCGTGAGACACTCAAATTGACGACTGAGGACGTACTCGAGTCGAATTGTCATCTCCCATCTACTTTGTGACCCGTCCACGGCACTGGGCCGGCCCGTCGGTGAGTCGACTCGGCCGTCGGACATTGCCGGGTGTAGCGGCTCGGAAAATGATCGACTTGCGAAGATCTCTGCCCACTGTAATCGACTTAGACGCCATTGTACGGCGTCGAGTGCGCCATTGAAGGGCGTAATGTTCTGACAGTTGCATGCAACCGAAACGCGTTGCGGGCACTCGCACGAAATAGCTGATTAAATGATTTCTAAAGCTGGATCGCTACCCGCTGTGTCGGTTTAGTTAAGGGATCACCGAACGACGCACTAAAGATACATAAACGTTGTAATCCCGGCGAGTCTGATTGCTCTATGTCCACCGGGTCGACACGTTGGTCTGCCTCAGCTACGTCTAGCTATCGCCCGCTCTATACTTGGACGTAAAACTTAAATTATACTATATCCTATTTGTGATAGTTGAAAGATCCTAAACATTATTTGTTTAAGGAAATGACGTATTTGTTAAGACTCTAACGCCAACGTAATAAACTACTACAAATAAAGATGACAATGATATGTGTCGAACGTCACATTGGACGCAAATATGCCTGTTACACGAAGTGATTTTAAACAATCTAAGTCTACTTTATAAATAATGTTATTAATACACCGGCGAGGATATAAATATTATTGACTTACGTGCATGTGTGTGTATGTATGTATGAAAATATGTATGTATGTATATATTATATATATATATATGTGTGTGTGTGTGTGTGTGCGTGCGTGTGCTGTGTGTGTGTGTGTGTGTGTGTGTGTGTGTGTGTGTGTGTGTGCGTGTCGGTATTTAATTATAATATATAATTACACACACACACACACACATACACACACACACACACACACACACACATATGTATATATATAGGAACATCGATTGTACGAGACAGTTTAACAAAGTATAATATAGACGGGCTTAGCAGCTTTGTGCAGTCGTAACTGAACTAAGTATTTATACAATTATAATTATTGCGTGCTCCCAAATATTTTCCAATAGAAAAGTGTGTGTGTATATATATTATGAGTGTGTGTGTATATATATATATATATATATATATATATATCCAATAAAACCCATCTAAAACGGGCGCCCAAACGACTGACAAATAGTATGATTAAAGGGGTGGCCTGATTATTTAGGATAGTCTAATATATATTTCATGTGACATCGTGTACTCTATACACGTACATGTGACATCGTGTTCTCTATACACGTAGATGTGACATCGTGTTCTCTATACACGTAGATGTGACATCGAGTACTCTATACACGTACATGTGACATCGTGTACTCTATACACGTACATGTGACATCGTGTACTCTACACACGTACTTGTGACATCGTATTCTCTATACACGTAGATGTGACATCGTGTTCTCTATACACGTAGATGTGACATCGAGTACTTTATACACGTAGATGTGACATCTAGTACTCTATACACGTAGATGTGACATCGAGTACTCTATACACGTACATGTGACATCGTGTACTCTATACACGTACATGTGACAACATGTACTCTATACACGTACACGTGACATCGTACTCCATACACGTACATGTGACATAGTGTACTCTATACACGTTCATGTATATAATCTATCTACAATGGAGTTCTATGTTATCATTAGTGTAACCATTGTTTTTAATATAAACTAAATATTTGTTTGGCATTAGATTGATTTGTCGCGATAGTCTGTAATAACCCAAGATGTTACGTTTTAAGTGATCATTGGTCGATGGTGAGGGAGTTTGATGGCCATTCTAGACAGGTATGAATGGCCTTATTACTGAGCACAGGAGTGACCGCTGTACAAATGTACTTTAAAGAGTTTCAATGAGAAAATCAAACAGATTATGGCCGTTTTCAATGGCTTTTTCTGACTATAATATATACATGTATATATATATATAATATATATGTATATATATATATATATATACAGTGTATATATATATATTATAATTCATGTATATATAATTATATCATTATATATAATAATATTTTATACCTAGAATTATATATATATATGTGGATTTATCTTATACATATACAATATATATATATATATATATATATGTACATGTATATATATATTAGGGGTTTACGGGATGCAAGATACTGCGTCCTATACGCATTGAAACAGTACCCGGACGCGTGCAAAATAATCGTTGCGTCCCACGGGACCCATCCGTGTCTATGACATATAACATAAATATATATTGAATATGAATGTCTTTAACTTGGTAATTTATTACCGAATCAGTTCGTTTGGTATTTCTGTTCACGAGTCCTTCCGAATAACCATTCCCGTAGGCATGTGCTTCCCGATTCTGAAGGGTGCCTAATCCTCCGGGTGATGCCGCAATACACGTAGTTTTGCGGAGCGTTTTTGGGGACTGATTCGCGAACCAGAATACCATTCCAATCCGTGCACATGTCCGTTCAGACTTCAGCGTTTGAGCGCAGTCGCTGTGCGTTTTAAGACTTCCTAATTTATTAGAGCTGCAGCGATGAAAAACAAAGCGACTTACGAACATTATTTGGTATAACTAACCATTCGTTATCACGAAACAAATGATGCACCGTGCGGCGACAGTTGTAATAACAGAGAGTGCAAACACTCCGATCTCGACTCCCATCCCGGGGCCGATCGCGCCAGTCGCTCATCGAACAGATTATATTCATGAATGTGGATTGATGGAATGCCGAAATCGGGGTGGGCCCGGATTCTATAAGTCACAATTAACTGTCCACAAAATAACGCGCAGTTCCATCTGCTGCCTATTGGCTATTCCATTGCTGCTGTCATCACCAAGGTTGGGGATCCCGAGGACCCTTGAACACAAACATCCAGGTAAACCCCTGTATATATATATATATTATATGGATTTGTCTTATATATATATATATATATACATGTATATATATATATATTTATATATATTATATATGAATTTGTCTTATATAAAATGTATATACATAATATGTATACATATATATATATATGTGTGTGTGTATATATATATTATATTGTGGCAAGTCATATACAATAGAAGTCATGTATTTATTTTAGAGAGTATGCAATAATTATAATTGTTTGTTACGGAAATAAAATTATGTTATTCAGTTTCGATTTCATAAAACAGTTGCAAAACCGTACCTGAGCAACACAAATTAGTCGCATTGTGTAATGACTCATCCTACTGTCAATTCTGGAACTAATCGTTACATAATAAATGTATTACGAACTATGACGCAGCACAAAGGGAAATATTACATATGAAATTAGTTTTACATAGTATTCAATAAAACTCTTAATTATATCCTTGTAAAAATACAATAGTTGTACGTGCAACGGCAACAAATTCATAACTTAAGTTAGGTCTTATTCTACCAGTTAGTTCTAGCATGTAGAAAGTAATTTCGAAGATTTATCTTGTGATGAATACACGCATCGTGGACAATAATTCATTATAAACTGTGTGCACATGATGTTTGTGTTTTAGTTTTAGTTGAGATTCTTCTAAATTGCATAACGTTCTGGCGTGTAATTCGCATACAGTTGTATCGATATATGGATTATTTGCATTGCCATATCAACGGATGTCGTTATCGACAGTAACTGCATTACGAATGACGACATAACTAGACTCGTGCGATAAAATCATTACTGTTTGTTTTTTTGGGAAATGAGGCCAAAAATATCTGCACAATTCAACAATTGTGCACAAGTTGGTTTTATGTTTGTTATGAAAAAATCTTAACCGCAAAACTGTGCAGAGATATCTGGTGCGGTGTACATTAAAACGGTGCGTTGTGTCAACAATAGCAGATAAATTCAATACAATGATTCATGCAGTAATGCATGGAACATTTTTAGATAAACATGTTCCCCGAATCATCTGATGTTGTACATAAGCGATGGCCGTCCTGCGTGCTTGGGGATATGGTGTAATACAGCACCTTACTCTTTTTAAAATACTAGTAATTTTTTAATTGTATATCCTTCCAAATATTTGTTTCTTAATATATTTAATTTAATGTGTTGTATAAAAGACAAATATAGATAGAATAGTTTTCCCGAATTCCGAGCTCAAAGTGAAAACTTCCGTTACTGAGATATTGTGTACGCACACTGATGTGTGTTGTTCTAAAGCTAAGCTGTGTCTATTCTATAAAATGTGTATTTGCATAAATGCTATGTTGGTCAGTTCCACATTTTTCCAAGTAATGTGCCATGTTATTATATTTTTGTTCCCATGAAAAGGATGCAAATGTATATCAAGTAACTAACCATATATACAAAAATGGACATACTGATGAGACTGACACGACTGTCGGCGAAATCACACCGTCCAAGATCATTCAAACATAAACGCTACGAACAAACATGGGATATATTTAAGGCAGTAGGACGGGTCGTAACGAACAATCACGGGAGATATACGATGCAGTAGGACGGGTCGTAACGAACAGACCTGTCATATATAGGACACAACAGGACGGGTGGTAGATAGTTACCTGTTTTTCGCGGCGGCCGCTCTGTCGCGTTGTCGCCGGTTCTTGAACCAGTTTCCCACCTGCGTGGGAGTCAGTCCCGTCGCCTGGGCGAGCTCCCGCTTCTTGGCGGGGTTGGGATACGGGTCCTGCAGGTACCACTCCCGCAGCAGGTTCCGCGTGCGCTCCTTGAAGCAGTGTGTCTTCTGTTCGCCGTCCCAGATGGTCCTCGGCAGCGGGAACTTCTTGCGGACCCGGTACTTGTCGACGGGACCGAGCGGTCGACCCCGCAATCGTTCGGCTTCCTGGTAATGAGCCTCTAGCCACATCGCCTGCAGCTTGGCGTGCGAGTCCTTCGTGAACTTGTGGTTCTCGAGGATCTGGTACAAGTCCTTGAAGTTGCCGGTGTGGAAGGCCACTAGCGAGCGAGCCCGCAGCACCGATTCATGCCTGTTCAGGGTCTCGCACGCCGTCGGGTTGACGGGCAGCGACCAAAGGAAGCGACCGAGGCGCTCTATGTCCCCGCTCTCCTCCAAGGTCTCGCATACCTGGGCCACCTGCTGCGGCGTGAAGTTGAGAGTCGGCAGCGGAGGCAACGAGTGAAACATCATCTGTCAGTGTCCGTCGGATCTCACCTTCGTCTTCGTCCTTTTCTCGTCCTGGCCAGCGGGTCTATCCCTGACACATGTCCGTCGACGGACACCGCCGCTGTATGCACGACGGTCGAATCTCGGCGCGGGGTGATCGTCGTACGCGGCCGTAGCGGGCTGACACACGGGTTAACACACGGGCTAACACACCTCGTCGTCGTCGCCGTAAACACAAACACTTTTCACAGACGCCCGTCTCGACGCAGATATCTATGGCTCGTCGCTGGCGGATAATCAACACTATTAGCGTTAACTGACGGGGAGGAGCCATACACACCGTGCTGTGCCCGTTATTAGTCGGGCGGCATAACCTGACAGTTCGTCTATCGAAGTGCGCCCGACCGCCAGGCCTCGCCCGCCCTCGCTCATTGGTCGAGACGGCGCCTTTTGAGCGGTCTTGCTCTCGCCGTCTGCCAATCACTGTCAGCGCCGGCCGCCGTGGCGGGGAGGCGACGGTTAAGTCGACGGACGATAAGAACGCGGCTTAAAAGCGAACTGATCATATCTTCGATGATATTTTTGCGTCTGTACTTTCGCCGACTTATTGTTGTATAATGGCAAGTCTGAATACTATCGGCGCGTGAGAGATTTGGGCTGTGTTAATTGTAACTAGAACCGAAGCGTTCTGAGAGTTGCATTGAAGGAAACGGCGCCGACTCGAGTTTCGCAGAACTCGGGAATATATTAAATACCATAACATCGTTGTAACAAGGCCAGGTGCTTATTATTGCTCATATTTTAATCGGTGTTTTTCCGAATCGTGAAATTTGTTTTGTAACGAATTTTATTAATAATTGTTAGTCTACGTTAATTGTATGAACAGTAATACTATCGTAGCAAAATATTACCAAAATGCTAAAGACATTACTAACGATACACAGTAATATCCAATAAATGTAATAATAATAATGACAAATTTGATAATATATTAGCAACACCATTAAACTAACTTCGTTAAAATAGCATTATTTAAAGAAGAACATAATTGGTGCCACTCGGTTAATTTTATTTGTCGCGGTTGCCATACCATACACGAAAATAATCTAACTTAAAATTTTATATTTAAACTAACACTCATGCATGGTGTTGAGTTTGGGTCATCGCGAAGTTTACCTTCCGCCCGCCATTGATCGGCGACTCCATAATTAGGTGTGAGACCTCATATTTGTGACGTTTTAACTACGCGCCGTAAGTTATATGTCTATTTTCATCAGCGGGCTCGCATTAGGTTGGTAATATACACACGGCAATAAATCTAACACACAGGTGTAATGTACAGCATGGGGTGTATATCGGCGTACAATCGATACGTTAGTGAGTGCGGGAGTGTTTAATCGTGGCGGCGGCTTGCCGGCTGCGGCCAATTATTAGTTGAAGCTGTCGCGTGCACGGAGTATGTTGGTTAAACCCAGAGTACGCATCGGTGTATATAATATGGCAAAACCTGATGTGTATATATGTATACACACACATTAGGTTTTGCCTCATTATATACACCGATGCGTAGTCTATGTTTAACCAACATACCCCGTACATATGTACACACACACACACGCACGCACGCACGCACGCACGCACGCACGCACGCACGCACGCACACACACACACACACACACACACACACACACATTAGGTTTTGCCATAATATATACACCGATGCGTTGTCTGTGTTTAACCAGCATACCCCGAGCACGCGACAGCTTCAACTAATAATATGTATATAACAGAAGATATGTATAAGATTATGAGATTTAGGAAACGTATGGAATTTCACATGTCATGTTGTGCGTTTTGTGTTTTTGAACACTGCTATAAAAAAAATTATTCAGGACTTCCGAACATCAGAATAGCAGAACTGGAGCATTCAACTCAGGCCAACTGATTTCACTATACACATCGGCTAAGGCGCCGTAGTACATTTACACATACACACCCTTAGATAATATGCACCCAATGTTTACACAAAGGTATTATATCATATTCATCCCAGACACAGATGACGTATACGCCCATCTGCCTGTATGTTCACCTGCACACGTCATCAACCTGTAAGATGCTGCATTCTTCCCACCACAGCTGCATAATTCAGCATTAATTTTGTTTGCTGTCCATTTTGCATTTAGTTCAAACTGCATATTTAAATCGTGTTTCGTCATAATATGACCTTATCGATTCACTGAACAATTCAATGCATTGAATATTTTTTGTTTATAAATATATATTTAATTTTGTACAATATTTTATTATTTAATAAGCATGAACTCGTAAAAAGTGTACGTAAAAATTAACAATGGTAACAGATAGGTAGTGTGTACCTTTCACAAAATTGGCAATCATATGTAAAAACGTCTGATAATTTTAGTGTCAAATTATTGTTTATCAAACTTAAGAAAGATAAAAAAAATTAAACAACTTTAAAAACAGTGCATGTTGAGTATAAGAAAGTATTATTTTTTGTTAAATAAATGAAACAATTATAATACACGTGCTATACATACTGTGAGATAACTGTGTGAATATATTTTAAAACAAAACTGACATTATCTCACAAAGGCAAGTTATGTAGTATTAATGGATGCTCGTTAGGCCAATTGCATCGTTGTCATATTGTCACATGCATAACAGTTTTTATTGTAGATGACAATCTTAATTATTAACTACAGTTAGTTAAATCGCGTTGTTCGTCCTTAAATTGGCATACATAATGTATTTCACAACAGCAAGTTACATAATATTTATGGAAGAAAAACACCCCTTAAGCCAACTGCGTCTTTGTTCTGTTGTCACATAAATAATTATGGAGTTTACTTTGGATGACAATCTTAATTGTTAACTGTAGAGATATATTTAAATCGTGTCGTTGATCCTTATTGGTTGCATATTCATGTCCCGTGAACGCATCGGCGGCATAGAACATAATGCAGCTGACATTACGAGAAATACGATATATACAATTCATGACGTTTTACCATGCTTGACCAGTTAACTTTACAAATTGTCATTCGCCGTGCAATGGAGCGCGCGTTTGTGGTAAAAGGTGATGTAAATTGAAGGGATGGGTCGAACCAAATTGGATGTCAAAAGTGGTGTCAGTGTCAATGTCCTATGATTGAGAGAGTTTTTTGGGGTGGCATTTTATTTTAAATGTCTCCTTCGTTAGCACAATGCAGCCAAAACCGCATAGTAACTTTAAAACCGACTGTTCCAAATATATAAACAAACCTGGCTCATTTTGTATATAAATTTAAAAACCTATTAAATTAGGTTAGCCGAGAATGACATTTCCAAATTAAATTATTTTAATTATAACGTGTTTGTTTGCTACATCATACAATCAAAGACGTAACGTACACGTTTTGTGATAGTCATGTTACTGTTAATAATTTAAGTTTTTAATTTTAATTTTCATATAGTATATATATTATTATGGTTCATTAGCATGCATTTGGTCGGTCACTATGGGGGATATAGTTTATTATGGTTCATTAACATGCATTTCGTCGGTCTTTATGGGGTGTATAATTTAGTATGGTTTACTAACATGCATTTGGTCCGTCACTATGGGGGATATAGTTTATTATGGTTCATCAACATGCATTTGGTTGGTCACTATCGGGAAAATAGTTTAGTATGGTTCATTAACATGTATTTGGTCGGTCACTATGGGGAAAATAGTTTATTATGGTTCATTAACATGCATTTGGTTGGTCACTATCGGGAAAATAGTTTATTATGGTTCATTAACATGCATTTGGTTGGTCACTATCGGGAAAATAGTTTATTATGGTTCATTAACATGCATTTGGTCGGTAACTATCGGGCAAATAGTTTAGTATGGTTCATTAACATGCATTTGGTCGGTCACTATCGGGAAAATAGTTTATTATGGTTCATTAACATGTATTTGGTTTGGTCACTATGAGGGATATAGTTTACGCTATTTACAATAATTTTACAATAAAACCGATCGAACTTTGAAACATGGAAAAACGCGATGCTACTGTTCTGTATGGTGGGAAATTAATTGAGCTCTGATCTACCGCAACATGTCCTATATATAACTTTCACTTATGACGTCAGAGTCTTGCCCGGCGTGGGAACTTGTTCGTCTCCGCGGGGAGTCGGTTCTCCAGCAACGATACTCGTGTTCGTGCGCAAACTGTGCGAAACGAAACCTTTTGCAACTATTGATACTATTCCATGTCGAGTGTAATTAGACAAGCTGCGAGGGAGGTCTGGTGTCCTGTTTATGACGGGGTCGACATTATACCTAATACAATCCGAGCTCTCCTAATTATGAGTGCATCGAGCAGGGCTAGAGTCGTTTCATGTGCGCGCGAAAGATCAGCGACATGAAAGCAAATTAATGACGGCGCCCGGTATAACTGTCGGCTTGGCGCAAAATGGAGCGGCCACTTCAAAGGGCGTCAAATTAGGCTGATTAGCAAATGGCCGGGCGACATCGGCGCTGTATTAGCGACAATGGAGCGACTGGAAAGACGCGATTGTTCCGTAGAGTAAACAAACAGTAGCTGATTAATACAGCATCGGCCGCCGGTAGAGTTGTGGCATTCCAGAACCGACCAACTGGGGATTATATGTGACCTGACGGGATCTGTGGAACATGACCAATTATCAAATAATAGTATCGTCGGGTCATTGGGGATTATATATGACCTGAAACATTATGCGTAGCCAAATAATAATTATCAAGTCATATCTAAGTATAACGACGACTATGACGATAGTATACTACTGTCTGAGTAAAACAACGACTAATATTGCTTCAACTACGACAACAGTAACAAGTACGGCAATACTTTCACCAATACAGAAACAATACTTTCACCAATACAGAAACAATACTTTCACCAATACAGAAACAATACTTTCACCAATACAGAAACAATACTTTCACCAATACAGAAACAATACTTTCACCAATACAGAAACAATACTTTCACCAATACAGAAACAATACTTTCACCAATACAGAAACAAATGACAAATAAATGTTAATATAATAAAAAAAAAATATTTTAAAATAATCAAAACAAGGCAAAGTATTTGCGAAATATAGCAACAATGATAATATCCGTTTAAGTTGTAACAACAACAAATGCTTTCTATTTGAGAAACACCAGTGCAATATAACATAAATAACAAAAACAGAATATATATATATATATATATATATATAATTATATATATATATATATAATTATATATATATATATATATTCTGTTTTTGTTATTTATGAAATTTATATATATAGATATAATTATATATATATAATTATATATAATTATATAATTATATATATATATATATATATATATAAGCGACATGTTTTCTCCTCACAAATCACGGCAATACTACGTCATTGCAATGATACGACATGTTTTCTCCTCACAAATCACGGCAATACTACGTCATTGCAATGATACAAACAAAACCTTTATTGTCTTCTTCGTTTGATATATGAGCGTGCGTGCGTGTGTCTATGAGTATCATATATACATACATACATACATATATATATATATATATATATATATATACATATATATGTATATATATATATATATGTATATAACTTTAATATACACGTATCTAGTAACTTGATTAGGCTTAATGTAAACGAACATTATTTTATCTTCGTTTTGCAAACAATACTTTGCTTACCATTAATGTTCCTGCTGCACGCGCTGTGCACCTTAATGTTTCTTTGCTGCTGCACCATTAATGTTTCTTTGCTGCTGCACCATTAATGTTTCTTTGCTGCTGCACCATTAATGTTTCTTTGCTGCTGCACCATTAATGTTTCTTTGCTGCTGCACCATTAATGTTTCTTTGCTGCTGCACCATTAATGTTTCTTTGCTGCTGCACCATTAATGTTTCGTGTAATTATACTCACTGTAAACACTGCCATTTCCGACATATGAACGTCAGTGCGACCCTTGTATGTTTGTGTTTGTTTCTGGAGCCTTTGTGCGAGCCCACTGAGCGAGTGGACCTCGTCTGTCTTTCACGGACAAACTGACCGGGCAAAGGAGACGCGTCAACACCAAACAATCGTCGGACTTTGTGCAAGGTTGACATCCCCAACACAGAACTCAATCAGCGACAACAACAACTTAATTAGCGCGAATTAGAAACACCGAACGAGTTGAGTAGTTTCTCAAACATATGTCAGTGCGTCGGCCGTGCCTTTGTGTCCGTCTCGACCGGAGGAGAGGAGGTTAAAGTCGCAACGCAACAGTCGCCTGAAAACTTGCGTAAACAACGTTACCTAAGGTACCTCGTCGACTGGGGCAAGCCGACATTCGAGTGCTCGAAACAACGACGCACTGGTAATGTCATATGTAACCTTTCCTTGAGTATAATGGGGCAAGGCCTAATCCGCATGGGAATTACTGAAAGCCCGGGGCGGATCCAAGAATTGCTGGAGGGGATAAGCATGCATGGACTCTACTTATAGCCACCGAAAGGCATCGTGTGTCCTTACATGGTTACTTTTTAATGTACACACAAATTGCACTGACTGTGTAAGATGGGCATATGTAATGTTTAGGCTGATTAAGTAAGTGGGGGCTCGAGAGAAAGAGAGGGTTCGAATGAACCCCAAACATATCCAAGATCCGCAAATGCATGAAGGGGTTATATAATTTAGAAATAACGACAAAGTGACAACATTGCAGCATAATGATTAGCAGTGACAATACAGAATATATAAAAACGCAGAACGAAAGACTTTTACGATATATGGAGCTAACTTAACGATACAGAACATAGCATATTATGTGTCGTGCAGTACAGCAGTACGGTATAGCCGAAATTATGCAAACAGAAATCTGTTAAATCGCAAAAGAATCTCTACATGTTGTTGATAAGGATATTGTATCGTGTTGATATTTTCGCACTGAAACAATTCATGTTGACATACATTTCATTAGGCTGAATTTAATTATAATATAACCAGTTACGTTAAAGGCAACGTTATTATATATGATGAAATACATTATATGACACGTCTTATATAGCAAGTTCGATTGTAAATAGATATATGACCAAAACAGTCTTGGTCGTGTTTTCGTGACTCCTGTCCAACTCTTGTTGTCATTTTCAACTCCCACTCTCATGGTCTGCCACGGTGGATCCCCCCCCACCCTCCCCAACACCCGCCGCCTGTTGTCAACTCTGCTGTTTTCGCTTCTTCCAAAAACTGCGTATGAAGACGTATTTCCATACGAACATGGCATAGCCTTACAAGAGTCGCACATACAGTTAATAATCATTACACAATAGTGTGAATACGATATATATCGTCAGCGACGAGGTGCGTCAACACGCCCTGACACCTTCGGTAAAATCTCTCTCCGGTGCACGCCACGTCTTCGTTACCGTCCACGGGGTACACCGTCGGTGCAAGATGACCTGCCATTAGCGGCAGTAACACAAGCAGACACGCTCACCTGGCTCAAGAACGTGATGGGAGTGCCAAGTGACGGCGCGCCAGAGCAGGCACCGGGGCGGGATCCTGGAGGGAATGGAAGAGAACCCGACGTGGTCAAGAGGGATGTGGCCACGGATGCCGAATTATGACACGGCAATTCACGGAGGATGCGCGATTCGCCGACAGCGATTATAGGAACTGTCCGCGGAGGCATGTGTCGAGTCTCCTTTCCTGCGAAGATGGTTAATGTGGTCTAGAAAATGAAAACCTGCCACCATCCATCCATCCATCAATCCATCAATATATCCACCCAGGGAGAGAGAGAGGGAGAGAGAAAGAGAGAGAGATAGAGGGGGGAGGGAGGGAGGGAGGGAGAGAGGGAGGGAGGGAGGGAGGGAGGGAGGAAGGAGGGAGGAAGGAGGGAGGGAGGCAGGGGAGGGAGGCAGGAGGCAGGGAGGCAGGGAGGCAGGGGAGGAGGGAGGCAGGGAGGGAGGGGGGGGGGGGGAGGGAGGCAGGGAGGCAGGGAGGCAGGGAGGCAGGGAGGCAGGGAAGGAGGGAGGTAGAGAGAGAGAGAGAGAGAGAGAGAGAGATAGATAGATAGATAGAGATAGAGAGAGAGAGAGAGAGAGAGAGAGAGAGAGAGAGAGAGAGAGAGAGAGAGAGAGAGAGAGAGAGAGAGAGAGAGAGAGAGAGAGAGAGAGAGAGAGAGAGAGAGAGAGAGAGAGAGAGAGAGAGAGAGAGAGAAAGAGAGAGAGAGAGAGAGAGAGAGAGAGAGGGGGGGGGGAATAGAGAGAGTGGAGATAGGAGTAGAGGAAGGGAAAGAAGAGAGAGTAGAGATGAGAGAAAAAGACAGTTTGATTGAGAGACCAAAATTAAGATAGATAGACAGACAGACAGACAGACAGACATAACTACTAAAATACACACTGTAAGACAGACATACAAACATATATACAAAACCAACATTAATGGAATAATATATATATATGTGTATGTGTGTGCGCGTGTGCGTGTGCGTGTGTGCGTGTGTGCGAGTGAGCGTGTGTGCGTGTGTGCGTGTGTGCGTGCGTGCGCGTGTGTGTGTAGACACCACGAGAATCACTTATACAGCATCATAATAGATCTACGTCTACAGTCAAATTAAATTAATCGTGATCAATAACAAACAGCCGCCTAGACCATAAGCGTTTGAGAACACCCATGTTTCGATTCCCGGTTGGCAGGGGACTAGGAAACTATATCGTGGATCTTCCCTAGTGCCTAGTGGCAACCAGTCGATTGGGCCACTGTTGGAAAATATTAAGACCGACTCACCGACTTGCATGCAAAGTATGACTGACAACGCGTCATCGCCTAATGAAGTTATCATACACAAACGTTGTCAGACACGCGCTATTAATGTCACTAATGAATGTCGCTTAACGTGGATCTAGATTGGATACCATTCTGTTAATTATATTTACTATGGCATGTATGGTATAGTCGAGTCGTATTGACAATTGCACGCTTATAGTGCTGCCTTGCTGTACTTGTGTCTTCGACTTTTTTGAAGTTGATGCACACAAGTACAGCCCATCACAGCTGATACCTGTACGACATGCATGTCACTCCGATGATATGGCACGACAAGATTTATTTGATTTGACAAGATTTAACGAATACTCGGAAGCCCGATTATATTGCGCAATATATATATTAATCGAGACTTTTCATTTAACGAAATGTTACGAGATTGAACCAGATTGCCACCCAAAGCAGCACTCCCATGTTACGCGTGGACAAGGAAGTCATTGACTTATTGTGAATCCAATATTCTCATGTATGTGTCACTCGTTCTTATTAGATATCATATGTCGATTTCTATTTTAAACACATTCCCGGTGCTGCGTTAACCCAACCAGTAGACCAACTGTGTTTATCGGTTTAGTTGTTCAGTGTACCCTGGATAAAACGTAAACAAAACTCGGATCTTGTGTTTATTTCACTGGTTTGGCCCGAATCAAAAAACGAATCCTGGCAACGAAAGTCGCACACATTCGCATGGTCAATGTCGACGTGTCGCTCTCCTGGAACGAGGAGAACTTGCGCCGTTGTTAAATAACCAATCAATATCGTAAAAAATGACGTGCATTCGATAAAGGTTGTTGAAGGCAGATTTTTCAAGTTCCCAGTGGTCTTGCACCTTGACTGTCGCGATCCGGGGTGTGCGATGTGAGTCGAATGTGACGGTGTCAAGATCAGCCTACGCCGATAATGAAGGATACGCATTGCTATGAGATTACTCGTTCTGTTGTTATATAATAATAGGCGCTAGTGTTGCTGCTGTTTATTACGTGTTCAACATCATGACGTGGTTTAAATGAATGAAAACAAACTCAATACTAGGGGGTGTTTGAATACTTAAGATTAAAGAATATCCGTGACGATCCCAGTGATACAGCTATATGCGTTCAGTCGCCACATGTTGCCGAGTGTGTGTAAATCGAGTAGTCGGGCAGTGTGCGCTGTTCTTTGTCTCACGACACATACACGTTTGTGTTTAGTCGGGCGTGTGAAATACAAAAAATAAATTAGTCTCTTGAGTTCCCGTCTTAAGCATTTACATTTCGACTTTTTCACATTTGCCATTTTTCAAACCACTCTCTACGATTGATGAAAACAACAAGTATTAATCGAATTAGCCTATATATAATAGGGCAAACCAAAGGATAATACACTGTATTATATATATATATATATATAATACAGTGTATTATCCTTTGGTTTGCCCTATTAGTAATTTCTTCCAAAATCATATATCAGGTTGGTTAGACATCAGCTTGTTTGGTTTTATTAATTCAGTATAAAAAAAAGTCCTCCAGACTTAGTATTGATGTTAAATCCACTGCTAATCCACTTAAAAGGGACACGGAACAAAACACGCCCACTAGGACTAGGTGACGCGCTACATTCTTCCCGTCTAGCTCTCTCTCTTTCGGTACATTCATGTGACACATTAATTCGCGCAACCCATGTCATACACAGTGGCCGGGAGATAATACATGGGTTATATGAACTAGCATACACTGGGTGCAAATTCCTCTTAAACCGTTGTGTGTGTAGATACTCAATTAATGGACGCCCTTCGTTTTTGTTGAATGTGGTTGTGACCCGAGCGAACCGACGTGTAATTAAACGTGTCCTACAATGCACGCAAATGAAGTCGATTGTTCGCCGGGCATCGCTTGTAATGAAGTTGGAATGCGGGCGTCTATTGCGACAACTCGGTGACGTAACAGTGATTGCTACGACAATGACCCCGTTGTTTCACGTCTAACATAACTCTCTCGCTACTGTATGAAATGGTGTTAACGATTGTTCACGTGCCTTTTCCGACACAGTTACTTTACCATTAACAATGTTTATGTTAATCATTTGTTATCATTGTGTATTTTAAAAGAGTACGAATGAACATT
Source organism: Paraescarpia echinospica (assembly GCA_020002185.1). Classification (NCBI taxonomy): domain Eukaryota; kingdom Metazoa; phylum Annelida; class Polychaeta; order Sabellida; family Siboglinidae; genus Paraescarpia; species Paraescarpia echinospica. Next base: position 67,207,069 of record CM034538.1, read on the forward strand.
TATTCAACACACACATCACACAATATACAAGTGGTGTGTGTGTTGAATAAACGTTCATTCGTGCTCTTTTAAAAATACATAACGATAAAAAATATTAACTTAAACATTTATAATGGTAAAATAACTGCCCCAAGCTTGTTTGATCTATCTGCCCCCTTTGATACCATCGATCATAACATTCTAATTAAACGTTTATCAAAGTGGTACGGCATATCTGGCATAGCTTTGAGCTGGTTTTCGTCATATATAACTGATAGATACCAAACCTTTATGACTGGGAACTGCTTTTCGGCTGCACTGCCTACTTTATGTGGTGTTTCCTAGGATTCTGTTATTGGGCCTTTGCTTTTCTTTGCTTGTTATTAACTTTATGCAGATAATACCCATATTTGCATTTCTTTATCTACGCCTAATACCAATTGCTCCTTAGACGAGTTCAGATATTGTCTTGATGACATTTTGTTTGGATGACTGAGATTAGATTAAAGTTAAATGCTGATAAAACAGTTTCTTATAACTGGTGCACAGAGGCAGCGTGACAAAACTAAAAGCTTGTTTCCTCACACCTGTACTTAGCCAGTATGTTACGCCTGCACCTTCTACACCAAATCTTGGAGCAATCTTTGATGATAATTTCAAATTTAGACGGCATATTTCTCGCTTGTCGCTGCTGCTATTGTCATATTCGTGATTTACGACGTATTCGCCGTTACTTGCCTCTTTCTGTTGCAAAAACTATAGCAACTGCACTTGTTACTAGTAGGCTTGAATATTGTAATTCCCTTGTTCACAATATTGGATATCACTAGGTTACAACGTGTACAGAATTGCTTAGCTAGGGTTGTGACTCGGACTCCGCGGTTTTCTCACTCAGTGCCTCTTCTGAAGTCTTTGCACTGGCTTCCTGTGCGATATCGTATTATTTTTAAGATCTGTACCATTACCTACCAGACACTTTCATGTAAGCAACCAGCATATTTATATCCATTACTTACTCCTGTAAAAACATATCCAGTTTCGATCATCTAGTTCTGATTTACTTTTTGTCCCTAGAGTCAACACTAACATTGGAACTAGGGCAGTTTCTGTTGCTGCACCAACTCTGTGGAATATGCTCCCTCTTAGTGTTAGATCAGTTGAAAATATTATACAGTTTCGCCGTCATTTAAAAACTTACCTTTATAAACTTGCGTATCCACCCTAGCTCCCTGACGTACCGATCCATCTGTTGACTTTCATATGACTTACCGATTCTGATATTGACTAACCCTTTTGTATTGATTCGCTTCTGAGCTTGATTTCCGAGAATTTGGGCGCAACAGAAGTTACCTTATTATTATTACACTTACGTAATAATAATGATAATGATAATTTGTTTCATGTTTGATTGCATTATAAAGAATTTGTCAACAAATTGAGCTGCCGATTGCAAGAGGTTCACCTGGCGGTTCTGGGACAAAACAGTTGCTCCATCTAGCGGGTCACGAAAAAACAGAAGACGGCCGACAGATCGCGCCACTGTTGTAGCAAGTGGCACGCCTCTAACATCAGGGTTGAGTGCTTGATCATTGGAACAAATATGACAACGGAAATAAATGGTTAGGGTCAATCTCATTATTCGTTAGACTTAAGGCTATTCGCATACATAGTCAGGATTATGATCAGGGTTAGGGTCAGTATTAAAAAACAGGAGTGCGGTCGGCTGCATAATGATTGGTAACCCTAACCTTAACCACAATTAACCCTAACAATTTTCTATTATTGATCACCAAGCCTCACTCTAACTGATCTTAACCCTAACTATGTATAATATCAAGCTTAACTCGAATTAATGAATAATTCAATAGACACAAAGCATCTATTCCCTGAGTGGTTCCAATGATTACGCACTCGACCATAGTCATGATAGGGACTGACACCGGTGTACCGGTCTGGAAGGATTTTCCGGTCTGACTGTAAGTTCCGGTCCCCGTTTTGCGTACTGCGCATGCTCGCGCAAGCTCAGTACATCAAATGCGACCCGCAGTGAGCAACTTGACCTCAGCTGATCGATCAACTTTGACCCTATGCCAGAAGTATGAGGCGACTGAGTTATTTCGTGGTGAGCAACGTGACCTCAGGTGACCGATCAACTTTGACCCTTGCTCGACGCACGCGGCGACTGAGTTACATAATTATTAATTGTTGCTTGATGTAGCGACCGTTACTCCACTGACCTACTTGCCCCCTACGGTTCTGAACATCTGCGCGTGATTACACTGTTTATAGGCACATCTGACTTACAAGTAGATCACATATACCATTTCAGCTTCACACATGTCAAATTGACAGAGAAATGTGTAATTTATAACTTGTTACCGTCCAGGATCCCCATCCCGAAGAATTTTTTAAAATTTTAATCTACGAACCACCCGCAGTGGGCCTACTAGATTACACACACAATTTCAGCTACACACATGCCAAACTGACGGAGATATATGTCATTTAAAATGAGGAGATTTGTGTTTACCACAAAAATCGCTGTGCGTATAAACAGCGCTGAAAAATGCAGCTCTGTGTGACGAAGTCGTAAGATACACAACACTCTGAAACAATGACATCAAAATAAAACACCTTTTTTCAAATAATTACAAGTTATGCTAATTATGAGGTTTTGTTATGCATACTAACAATTACAAAAGTAACCGTATCATTAACGTAAACTATAATATAATTGGGCCACGCATAGTTTTGGCAAACACCGTGTTTAAGCTGGCCAAAAATAGGCGCTAACCATTGACATGTACAGTGTGTACACAAAACGGAACCGGAATTTAATCTTAGACCGGAATTTACTTCCAGACCGTACAGCTGCGGGACGAAAGTAGGCGCTAACCTTTGACATGTATAACCGCATGCGCAATGCGCAAAACGGAACCGGAACTTACTCTCAGAACGGAACCTCCTTCCAGACCGGTACAACGGAACCAAGTTCAAGTTCCGTTAGGTCGCGACACTTTTGTCACACATTTATTATAAGGAAGCCAGAAGCCTTTTATAATCTATGCGCTGTGAAGGGACGTCACAGTTGGCTCCACTCACACAAGTCTAGAATAATAATAACAAAAAAAACCTACATTGAACTGTTATCGTAGCCCGAATGTATGTCTCAGAATCCGGATAGCGATCATGGTTCGACCTCAGGCTGACTCGTAAAATAAGAGTAAACTTTCATCAGTTAATATTATACATACGAAACTATTCAAAAGTTAACTTACATTGAAACAAGTAAAATAAAAAAATAGTGTTGCTTTGTTAATGTTGCAAACTGTATTTGTACACTCAGCTATGAATTAATCCAAAGTGATGCCATCTGATGGCAACTGCTGATTCCACGTAAACATCCAAATGTAGTTTTCAGCCAGACTTTCTTGACCAGTTCATGAAGGTCTAACCATAAAGTTAACCAGCTAGAGTTGAAGAAGCGACAACTATATTTTTGCCTACATTTGATACCTCAGTGTGTTAGTTCACCCAGTTAGTTCCACATAATCCCAGGCATATTTACGTTGAAAAAATATTGCATCTTCGTTTTGTTTTGAGGCGCAAGTAGCGCCCTTACTAATAGAACACAATGTGTAAGTTGTAGCAACAGTGCTTCGCTTCCACAAGAAATCACATTTGGTAATACAATGACACGAACAAAGAACTTCAAGTATTAGCCGGCTGGTTTCATGCTAATAAGCTCTCATTAAATGTATCCAAATCAAAATATATGTTGTTTTCTAGGTCACGACATCTATTTAGTGAACAAATCACGTTAAATATGTCAGATCAGATAATTCAGTCTACCCATTGTGTAAACTTTCTAGGCCTTCTTATTAATGAAAAATTTTGCCTGACCCGAACACATAAATGTCTGCAGAAAATACTTTCAAGTGCTTTATATGCTATAAATAAAGTTAATCGATTTCTAGTAGCGATCCTGTAGAATCCCTAAAGACATTTTACTATGCATTAGTATATCCATATTTGACATATGGAATAATCCTTTAGGGATATGCACATAAAAGCTACACAAAGAAATTATTCATTATGCAAAAAAATTGTTCGTAGTGTTCCTTGAACTGGTTTCCATGAGCATACACACACCCTGTTCACATGTTTAAATGTACTAAAACTGAAGGATATTTATAAAATAGAAATTGTGAAGTTTATGTATAAATATTATTTTTATAACAATCTGCCAGTGTCGTCATCTAATATTTTTACACTAACCTGTGATATTCACAATCATGATACAAGTCAACTTAGAAATATTCGTCCAATCAGCAAATCTACCCTACGATCATCAAAATAGTTTATTATGCAATGGGCCAATAGTATGGAATACTATTTCGCCTGATATTCAAAATAATCCTAATATTACCAGCTTCGTATCTTTTCTAAAGTAATGTGTCTTAAAACACTACGTCTATGAAGATACAACACCATATTAAATGTGATATCACGTTTGTGTTTTTTTATTATTTGATTAGTCTTAAACGGTTTATGAAAATACCTTCTGCAATTTAGCATTAGTGTTGTATATATGAAAAATAATGTTATTAAATTTTGGGTCTACCGACTACTGTTACTTATTAGTTATGGTAGTGTATTAAATGTCTGCTTGTAGTTATTAATTGCACGTTGTATCTACAACGATTCAGTTTACCGTTATCAGTGGTTGGCAGCGACCAGTGATTCAAGTTATATTGTTTCTGTTATAACATTGTATACCCATATCTACTTACGTTACCTTACGTTACCTTGCCTTGCCTTGCCTTGCCTTGCCTTGCCTTGCCTTGCCTTGCCTTGCCTTGCCTTGCCTTACCTTACCTTACCTTACCTTACCTTATCTTACCTTAGCTTGCCTTACCTTACCTTACCTTACCTTACCTTGCCTTGCCTTACCTTACCTTACCTTACTTTACCTTACTTTACCCTACTTTGCGCCAGTGTGAGCAACTGCCGCCGTGTGTTCCCGCACCGTGCGTTTGAAATAAGCAATATAGCAGTGTAATTGATGAAAACCAGAATGCTAGTTGGGCCTCAAAAGTGCATTAAGACGCAATATTCTGAGGACTCGATACCGCGCTATATAGACCTAAGATCTATTACGATCCGAACAACCGAATAGCACTCCCAAAATAAGGACAAGGAAAGAGCAGGAGTCAGACCAACACATGGATGATGCGGTGATATTCCGTTGACAATGCTGTCCTTTAGACGCGAGAAGCCAAACACATAGAATGGTGGACATGTCTAGCGGAGGAGGACTACATCCTGCAGCGGGTGACCTAGATGACACTGCATTCTATACTCCAGATAATCTTGCTAACAACATTCATGATTTCACCCACGTTCTTCAAACAGATCCATGCAATGTTAGTAACTGGTTAGATGTCAACAAACTCCCTCTTCACATTGGTAAAACCTCATGTATGCTACTGTGTTCAAGACAAAAACGTAAACATCTAAATGCTCCAACTCTAGATCTATCTCTACAAGGTCAACAAATTGAACAGGCTGAATCCTATAAATATTTTGGTGTCACTATTGATCAGGATCTCACATTTAACAAACATGTAGAAAATGTTATACATAAAATCAACAGGTCACTCTGTGTATTGAAACGTACTAGTCCATTTATTCCTCTCTCGAGTCGGGTTACATTATATAACACTATGGAACAACCTACCATCTAAAGTAAAAAAATCAAAAAACTGTTGCCAGTTTCAAAAATCAGTGTGTTCTGTATATCTTCGGTAAACAATAAGTATCAGGTATAAATGCCTGTCTTTCATATTGTAAATATGTTCGTTTTAAATTGTATATCATACCACATTCTCATAACTTGATTACGTATTGTGACATCATCACTTTGGGGCCTATTTAACATCAACAAAATGCTCCCCCCAGGTGCTGATACCACAACTCCACCATTATTCTTCAGTATTATATTTCCATCCAGTATACCTGCTCACTTACTTTTACATACATAATTTATTATATTGTTTACATATGTTAAGTATGTATTATATTGTTATCATAATGTATGCATGTCACCACTACCAAAACAGTTTTAACTGAATGTAGTCTGTGAATAAATATCTTGTATCTTGTAGGTGGAAGACGGCCGCGAAATAAAATGCAAAAATATTAACCAAAAGTTGAACGTCATCGGCGCGCAGAACATTTCGGGAATTTGTGTTGACGGCGGACGCAACCAAGCGACTAGACGTCATTCTGTTGACCGAACCGCCGTGGTCATACCTCGGAAGTGGGGAGAAGATTGAATGTCACACAAGTCCAGTGCAGCAGAGATAAAGTATGACAAGTATAGTATTACTAAATAGCAGCGGTAGCAGAGATATTGAAAAAAGCCAGGTAGCTTGTAGACAACTGACGGGTGGTCTACGGCTATGCTGAGAATAAGGCGTTTGATTATCTATGAAGTCACGATTACTTATTTACGTATGCCCTCCACTTGACGTCATGGGTTATCTCCATTGTTTTTTGTCTGTCATTGTTGTAGTGAGAGAAGTTCCACTGAGACCGGTGTCTCTCATGGTGGTATATCAGCGTCCTATTCTCCGAGGGCCCGAGGGCTTCCACAAGATAACTCTGTTAGCTATTTCATATTGGCGCATCACATGTCCTGCCAAACGTAGACGACGACGTCTCACGGTGGTGAAGATTTGTGGTAGATTGCCCGTTGCCGTACAATACCTGGTTGATGAAATGACCATACATGCACATTGTAGATTTTGCGTGGTAGTCTTGTGTAGGAGACGTTTGTGTCAGTGTCCATGATTCACGACCATATATGAGGATCGGTTCAATCGTGGTCCTGAAGATGTTTAGTTTGGTGAGTCTGCATATTGACGATCGCTATACGTTACCATGCGCACGAACTGCTGCCCACGCCTGGGCTTGTCTTCATTTATAATAATACATTTATTCGTACTAAAAATGTACAATTCGACTAAATCAATGTATATAAGTTACTGTGTACATAAAACAGTAAGCAATGAGCGGAGCTCGTCAATGGCTAAAAAAAGAAGAGCTACCCGCATTATCTATATTATGTAATACATCTTTTGCAAATGAGACTCAACATACTAGTTCATCATCCAGCCCCTCCTGGTAGTGGTCTTGAATCATACCATGAAACTGATTAGATTTCATTCGAAAGAATGTCATGGCATCAAGTTTGTATTTGGACATGATATAGTTAAAACCTTTAGACATGTATGACCCACTACCTTGAAGGGCTAGATGAGAGAGCATTTTCAAACTGGAGTTACTGCATTTCAAGCAACTCTGCATAAATCATACCATTCGATTCATAATTTGAATTTGAATCGGTAAACAGTCTGCTAAAAGTGGCACCATATTACAATGCGTGCAAACTGGTAGATTAAACAGTTTTCTGATACCTTTGCGCCACGTAGTATAAAACATATCAAGATGTTTGTTTTGTAAGTTCCACAGACATACACCATAGAAAGATGTACAGTACGACATGTATAATTGACGTTTTATGTTTATATTACAAAACACAAAATTAGCAGATAATGCATTTACACGCCATATAAAATCATGACACATATCTTTGAATGTCATGTTGAGATCTAGTGTAAGAGCCGAGGTATTTGAAGTCTCCTACTTTCTCTATTTTACTTCCATGTAAGGTGTGTAGATTATTTGATCATCTAAAATACATATATCTTTAATTAGATTACCCTCAGTTTATTCTCAATTTAGTTACACGTAGGCCCTATATAATTAGCAAACACAATGCACCCAGTCATTATTTACGATTTAGCAGACCCCTCTCTCCGTCCACGATGCATGTCCTAGCCGTGTGTTCAAGCAAAGTACCATATATAACGTATTTGTATCTGCGAGATGGCCCTTTTATTGCAAATCGTGACATGTCTCTGTGCTCAATTTGAAGAAAAAGTGTAGCGATTTCCGCTGTCGCGCTTACATTTATCCGGGCGTTAAATGTTATCCGGGTGATGTTTATATGCATATGTAAGGCATAATATTTGGCACCAGTAGATCACGTAGTGATAAGTAATATCCAGTAGTTAAATATGTTTCGTTTGTTGTCGTAATACGACCGTTATAGTTAGAGTACATAATTATAATTTGCTGTTTCAGATTTGTGACCAAATATAAGAGTAAGTCACGTGACGTGTGCGTGGAGAGGAAACTGTTTTACGACAGAAATTGTTTATGTCTGTGGGAAGCAAACATTTTATAATTTATGTATATATATATATATATATATATAAACATACATAACGCCCGGATAAACCTAGATACGTGTACGCGCAGAAACGTCACCCTGATATTATTTAACGCCCGGATAAATGTAAGCGCGACACCGTGTTTAAAAAGCAACACTCGTCCAAACTTTGTATAAATGAGTTTACTTGATTCGCTAGTTGGCGCCATCATTTCTGTACACTTTCCGCTGCAACAAGACTTACAGCGAGTGTAATGAATTTGTGTCTAGCTCACCCGCTAGATGACACTACTTTATCACGCTCAACCGAGACGGAGAGGGAAAAAACTGATGTAGTAGTTAATCTATTGCTATGCTGTAAATTTAAAACACATCTCATTTGATAACGCTTAGCACCACGTGTTTAATGGTTAATTTAACGGCTTTGATACGCCTTAGCGGGATTTCCCATACACCACTCCGACTCGCTCCTGTCAGACACTGGATGACATCATCCGTCGACACGAGAAACGCCTTTAGGAGAAAGGCTAGATTTGTTGTTGTTATGAAGACGGAAAGTAGAGGCGGAGGACGAACGGGGGGAAAGTCGATAGATTTCTTAATAAAACACTGATTTTCCAAAGTTGTGTAATTATAAATTCCACTTATCATAATTTTCTATCATTGTGAAATAACGTCGGGATTCGTTATTAAGCGTAACTTATGCCAAATTATACTCATCGAAATAAAATTTGCACTATGAAACATGTTGCATCATGGGGATTATGTAGGCCTACATAACTAGTGTTTCTCAACCGGTTTGTCGTGGTACACCTGTGTGCCGTGACAGCGTCGCAACTGCACGTGATAGTGTTTTTAGTTAGTTTAGAATAGGCCCATGTGTTACATTTGTTGAGAGAAACGTTCAAACGCTATGATGGTTCCAAGCAAGAAAAAACATTACAGCTTTCGAACACACAGCAGTATTATTGGAGTCGTGATTGCGTTGCATTACCCACTGAAGCACCAATGAAAGAGTGTTTTCTGAAGTATAAAAACATCAGAAGCAGCCGCACTCTCAAGCTTAACGGTTCGGCGAGTGTAAATATACACGTTTGAATACGATTTACTATCTCAGATTGACAGTGAGTAAAAACATGGCTCGAACCCACTTCTCGTCGGGAGCATACAATATTTTAGTCACATGGGAAGCATATCTTATTTCGTCACTGCGAGGTGACTATAGAGGCACATGTTTGGGAAAGTGAGAAAAAAAAAAATGTATTGTATTCTAATCGTTACCGGTTTTTTAAACAACACATTTGTGCGTTGTCATATTTTCAACATTGGGAGTAACAGGAATAGCAAGACGTCATGTCCACAGAACTTGAATTAGGACCTCCGTGTAGCTATGTTTACCAGAAGCAAACATTAAACGCCCCTTCCTCAAAACAATCGCACAGTTCTGATTAAATTAAAGCCAAATGGAAGTGCATGCATATATATATACGTTATGTGACTGTGCTATGGTAGTTAATGACACATTTGAGACTCGCATCTGTTTAAAAAGATTAAGTTTACAATATGATTTATAACACGACTGATAATGGTTTTTTAGTTCGTAATAGAACTTAGGCGTCGAAACGTAGCAAATATTAGCAAGTTGTGGCCCACCAAAACCGTTCTATTGCACCCCCACCGACGTTCACCAAAAATTCAACTGAACCTGCCTTGAGACTCACCAAAAACCTCTAACTGCATATCCCTTGGCGAAATATTGGGTGCTAAACCTATCTTCAGCACTCCACCAAAGGTATTGAATATGATAAAACGTTTTAAATTTTATAATTGTTTGAAATGTGTCGTTAACCTCTTGGCATATTGGCAATATTTTCGTTATAAATGCACATTCGTGATAGTGGTAATGATAGTGGGTGATGCGTGAGACATTTAGCGTCTGCTATATTGCTAATATATAAAGTCGTATATAATCTGACTGTTTTGTTTACTTTCTCGCAGGCTAAATATTTAAATGGCGAACAATGTTTTGGGCTTATTAAACACAATTTGGCGGGCATTATACCTTCAACATAAATGTCCTATACGTAGCCTTCAGAACATTATATAAATTAATATAAAAAGTTAGGAACAGACAACCTTCCTTTATAACAGAGACAGGGTCCAATTTGCGTCTGATCATTAGTAACAAAGTTACAAAGGGTGATTTTAAACTCCCCTATTGTCATGGGTCCCCACATTCCCCTAGTTTATCTTCCATTATTGACTCGTACACTTTCTCCTTGTGGTCTGTGTAGAAAGTGGAACTATTTAGGAGGTGGGACAAGATTTTGCACAACAATTTTGCCCTGCAACTACTTAGTTTTTTATTTGTTCCAGGTACAACAAAAGGAACAATTGGAAAGACTGCATTATAAACCTGACAGCTCAGTCGTGTACAGTAACGAGCAATGCCACATATATTGGAATCTTAATAGGCCTATGTGATACATGTTAAGCATAATTATGATATCGTACAATATAATAATATATAATTCAGTACGAATTATGAACTTATAATTATTTTAAAGCTCTCATACCCGTATGTCTAGTCTTTCATATTATTTGGAAAATGATGAATCACCTCAGCAGGCGATTCATTAATAACAAATAATCAATATACATTGTTGGATTTGTTAACTTGTTCAACTTAAGTTGTTAGGAGGCGATTTATTACGTAACTATGCAACATCAAAACCAAAATAGTTAGGTATTTTACATGAAATATGGGGTATCTTTCTGCAAACCTGCAATAATCTGACCGGGGTCTCAATATGCTATAGTAGTATGTAGGTTATCCCCACTCTCGCCCAATGGTCGAGTCAGTTTACATCCGGTTTACGATACGAGATGTCAGGGCAATAAGGTTAAAATCCTAACAACGCACGCAACGTACCATATAACGTCTGACGAATTACTATTTAACATCACAAAGCGTGAAGAATGTGTGAACTACAGGTAACATTGTACGTCGATAACCCAAGGAGAATAGATCTGCCGTGTAAGTGTTCGGCACTGCAGGCAACTCTTGCGCCGACCATCCGCTCAGGGGTCAACGGCCGTGCTATTACTTTCATGTGTTAACTTCACAAACACAAGCTTGTTGCCACAAGTTTAAGACGCTTTCGCTTCAAATTGGCAGCGATCGCGTCCAAATAGTTGACGACTTAGGTAAGAGCCTTTGTGGTGTTATGCGGTTTTAAAAAGGTATTTTATTACTGGATATGCCCCATGTTAGTCAATTTGTTAGTCAATTCAACGTGTCATTTCTAGGTGTCCTCGCTACTTCGTCTAGAATTACTCCAAGGCATGTCTAATGAAAAAACACGGCAGTAATTCAAATCATTTCTAGACATGACTTAAGCCTTACTATGTAGGCTATCGATTGTACAACGTAACAGACACATCGAATAACAATCACAATAAATATTCCCCTCCTTCTCCCTTCCTCTCTCTCTCTCTCTCTCTCTCTCTCTCTCTCTCTCTCTATATATATATATCTCTCTCTCCCCCTCCCTCCCTCTCCCTATCTCCCTCCCTCTCTCTCCCTCTCCTTATCTCCCTCCCTCCCTCTCACTTTCTCTCTCTCCCGCTCTCTCCCCCTTTCTCCCTCCCCATTGGTTAGACAATATAATGTTCTACGGATACTAAATCTTGGACTCTCAGGTTGGCACCTTAATGGACGTTCAACAGTATATCGCACATGAAATAATCGCCAGCTTACAACCCACGTCATTGTGCATTAGATAATGATGGAAGACGACGACTGACTGGCTCATTATATAAGTATTGCCCATTACGGTCGTTAAATAGTCCACAATCGTCACAATAATTGTTTCCATCATAGCATTGTCTAAAAATAATGGCCATTACAGTTGTGTTGAACGTCCAACACTTATTAATCTAGTCACCTTCTCCCTATCAAGATTGAACTATTTTAAGCATTGTTCTTACTGAGCACCTCTGACAGTTATTATGCTACCCTAATCATAGTTATGATCCATCGGTATTAAACCCCAACGTATGAAATTATTGCAGGGCATTTAGTATTTGCCCGTAAAGTATAAACATGTATTAAAATTGCATTGTGAATTATACTTCCATTTTAACTGTTTTAAGAAATTGTATGTACAACATGTACAATAGTGACTTATTTATGAACACTTGCTACCATATTATGTTACTTTGGCATTTGATTAGTTATTCCATAAATTATGCTTTTGCAAAATTAATAGTCGCCAGATCTGGCTACCGGAGTATTAAACGTGTGGTACGTTTCGTCTTTTGCGCCGTGTATCTTAAAATTGTATATTATGTGAACAAAGATTGATCTAGATTTGAGGAACATCGTATATAATGTATGGGGCCTGTTGGTTCACTGGAAATTTGTATTTAAAAGATGGACGATCTCAGAATGCAACTCTCAATTTCACAGCCTCACCGTCCATTTATCCTGAAGCCGGATGTAACACATCTAGACAGTTAAATAGTTCTTTCTACCAAGTTACTGGGTATAACACCGTAACGTTACAATTATGTCTAAACAGTATCACGATCTTAATTAAATGTCATGCTAATAACAAATATCAGTTTAAAACACGCCACGAAGAGCATGACTATCTTAGCCTCAACAAATTATCACGACATATAATTGTATCCCAGTTTTCACGGCGAATTCCTTTTGAGCATGTGCGGCAAAAACCAGCTGATGTAGATAACCATTCGGAATCATTTTGGATCTCACGGATTATGTTGTTACCACCCAGGATTGGCAGATTATATTGTGAAGCTACACATCATACTGAACGTTTTGTAAATAGCTGTTTGAAATTGTCCGTGTACGTGTCAATACCTACTGGCTAAAGATGATTTTAATTACGTGAGTTAAAAATGGCGGCCGTTTCGCGCCAAAACGATGACGTAACACGCCGGATATCGATTTTTGCTGCCGACATTTTGCGCAGACTCGCCCGTCCAGTGTACAAAAAAGTACAATGTGTTTTATAAATCAAGTCCGTAATTAGATCTGCTCTTCACAAGTTTGTAGCTTGCTTGACTTACTTGACTTACTTGAAATTACGAAGTTTTCAGGGACCACCGCATTTAACTACGTTCTCAAGATGAGACAATTGCATCACAAACATTCACGGATCCGGCGTTACTATTGGCTCGCACAAGTAACATAGACTTGGCGATAACATCGGTAACTGGCCTTTTTATAAACGATTCTGTGAAAAGGAAGGTATCGTGTTTTATTGTGTTGATGTTCAAACTTGTTTTTATGACACGTGGGCTTCCTACCGGGCGTGCTTGGTGGAAACAACTTTGTCGTGTAATTAATAAGACCACCAAGCGATTTTCAGTGGTTAACTGAAAAACTGGTTTTTGATATTGCAACACTGTTTTAATTAAGATATGAAACGTAAAGGTTTTATTACATAAATGAAGAACTTGTTACTATACGGCATTAACAGACCGTCAATATAATCATTCATATTTAAAGGGTGAGGGTTAAAGCAAATTTACAAATTACAAATCATCAACATGTTTGTATCAATATCATTTTTAAACATTAGTAAATATATGTTGTATGTTTAAAACACCACGTATTCAATAACTTTCTACACGTTATACCTTCCTTTAGTTATTTTTCCCGCAATCGACTTGCTCCAGCGATGCGAGCTATCAGTACACACGCCGTCTTTAACTACATACCTCCCCTCCCCTCCCCTCGTCGACCCGCGAAACAATAGTTTTTCAAGGGTCACCAATGGACCGTTTTCGACGATAAGACCTGAAAAAAACGGGATGATGTCATAGTCAAGAAGTGGGCGTGTGGCCGTGTGTAAATACAGTATTTTAGCGTATCGTTGACATAATTCCCAAGAAAGAGATAATTTGCGACAAGGTGCCTCTATTTTGTCAGTCGGCCGCGATGTATCAATGTGTAATCATCGAGTTATCTGCGCACAAATACGTACATCCGGGTAGTTGCCCCTGGTGTGACCCCAGCATGCCGGGCTTTGTGTGTGTGACGACCTGCGCTATTTTTACCCGTTATCAGATGCGTCTCCTTGGTGTCGGTTTCTCGCAGGCGCTTTCAGAAGACTCCAAACGAGTTGACCCGATGATTATCCGCTGGCATTCTTCCCGATATTTTTGGCGTCACCACAAAAAATATCTTTGAGGGAATCGCCGCTCGAAACAGGAATCAGTCCGTATCTAATTCCCGTCCTCCTGTGAACCGACACGTCTCCAGCGGGAGTCACTATCTATACAGTTGTCAATACGCCAACTTCGCATCATTGTAATAGCATCACCTCCCTGCTGCCGGGGTCCGCTCATCTCTGCTTATGTTCATTCGCTCCCTTGGATCATTGTTCTCTTATCTACCAATTAGCGATGTACTAAAACAAATAATTGTCAGTTATATTTTCTCACGTTTTTGCGATATGCTGTGCTTTTCAAGAAGCCACCGTGTGGGGATGTAAGACATAGACAGGTTTGACGTGCTCATAAAATTCCTGTTCTGAACGCGGACGTGCGAATGTAGGCAACCTCCCAAATGTCCCGTCGGTCAACGGAGACGATCCTAGCGCATCCGCTGGTCGTCTCCCAACACGAAGACTTTCCATGAATTGGACATTGCGTCTCACCAACTTCCGGATGTATGTGGTTACCTTCGTGTACAAAACAATGCTAAAGATAGCATTGGGATATCTTAATATAAATTTGTTGTATTTTTAGATTGTTCGGTTTCAAGCGCGTAACGCTTCGACGGGCGGAGACTGATAAATTGCCGGACGCTACCGATTCGTATCGGTATTTATCATCAGTCGTGATTTGTTTGTGCCGAGAAGCCTTTGTTGTATAACGGCGTAATCTATGACGGTCGCGTCGGTTGGGTAATTGGCCAGTTGTTTGGTAGGCGTGTGTACGTTTCTCATTCTCATACGCAACAATGATAAACTTTTGTTTCTACGTGACGCTCCTTGTTATTGTGAAAGTGCCATTACCCTAATTCGGGAGCGTTGCCCCCCCCCCAGTATTGCTCATATCGGTCGTGTAATGTAGGCCTAATCAGCTATCGGAATTGAGCTGAGTCACGGACAAGACAATTATATGTATATATATATATATATATATATATATATCCCTACGCAGTGATATCTTTGTCACGCTGCATAAAACAAAAGGAAGATCCCATCGAAAAAGGAAAATTTCACAATTTAATGATACTCTTCGTGGTGTGTGATTATTAATTTAAATTATTTAAACAACCGATAAGCCTCTCCCAACCCACTAAAACGTCCGTGCTAGGTTGTGTTTTTTAGAATTTTTATTAGACCTACTGTTGTGTTATGACACCGCTTGTGTCGAGTTTGAATGTAATCCGTTCTGCGTTTTCGAGTAACGCGTACGAGAAAGAGAGAAGACATTGTACAAAATCAATAGCAGAGCAGAGCCAACGCGAAGTGCTGTTCACCCGTTGACTCTTGTGGCAGCATTCTGCAGTGCAACCGTCGCCATTACGTAACGCGACGTCGTAAGCCGTATCTGTGACTGCGTAGGCGGATGTGCTTTGATCACAAATCTCGTTTACAGAAAGGTCAGAATGTCACTACCGACTCTCGCCTCTAGTTTCTGTCTACAGTGCCAGCTCTGTGTCAAGCCCTAACTAATTGACACACATAAAAACATTTAGTTTGTATATCGCTAGCCGCTATGCTTAACTGAAAACAATATTTTTAATGTTGCATAGGTGTTGGATCGTGGTGAATATTGGGGGACTGGGGCTCTCCCTACCCCCCAACAGCACCCTTCTTGACGCACACCAAAATCCTCCTATTTTGAGGCACACCAAAAACCTCCAACTGCACACCCTTGACAAAATATTGGGGGTTAAACATATATCCAGCCCTCCTCCCAAAGAAACAACCAATCCCCTCCCCGGTTCATATGTGTTGGACTTCGATGTCAGTGAAGTAATACGCTCTATGATTCGTCGATATCTACGGTTTGCAGTTTGATGTGGGTATGAAATATTATTTTAGTAAAAGACACATGTGTTGTGTATTTCGATTCAAAACATTGAAGCAAGCGACAATTAAGAGAGGTCTAGGTCTGCCGAAACTGTTTAAGGAGGCGGTACAATAGTGACGTACTCGAAGCACTCGCCTAACCTTTGGCAAACTGTTCTTTATACGACCTGTTGCGCCACTTTTGTAAGCAAGCATGGTAATCTAATGGGTGACTGACTAAACAGGGCCCCCCTCTTCATTCCCCCACAGATCACAGATAGTCTGTTGAATCGTTGCGACGTTTCCCATAGGTTGGAGCAGCAATTAGGACAAAGTTCAGTTTGACATTTGTGCGGGTGCACCCAGCCATCAACTAGATGATATCGATGTCATCACGACAACAATATCACCGTTCACGAAGATGACGCAACACCCAGTGGGACGTTTCTACGTGCTATTTATACATTCTTCCCACATACATGTGTAGGTTTGAAAATTATATTTCCACACAACAAACCGTTTTTAAAAAGCACAAATGTTAATGTATTTAATCTCAATATCTGCCAGCAATTTGTTACAAACCACAGACAGAACGAGATAGAGTAAGAAAGTTGCTTACGGGGATGGTAACAATTTGGTGCGGTTGAGCTAACAGGAAAGTCGCTGTCGTAACTGGAACAGCCATTAGAGTAGTCACCGTCGTTTTGATTAAGAAACCCTCATTAATTGTGGTATTTATAGCACCAGACAAGTCAAACTATTTTATTGCAACAATACTGTGACAAAATTAACTTCTAAAGTGCACAGTAGTTGTATATATAATTTCCAAAAATGGAAGGTCGTACTAATATTATTTCTTTTGTTGACAGCTCGAATACGGCGCATAATGACATTTAAAAGACTGGCAACATTGAAGATTCGTCAGTGTATTTAAATATATTGACATACCGTGTATTCTACATGCCTTTATCATATTGTTTGTCTACTATGACATGCTACGTTTAATATAATGCCAAGTCAACGCATGCCAAATTTATTTTTTATGTTACGTTACTTCTTCCAGCGCTTCTGACGTCATTCGGATACCAATGACCACAACTAACAAGTGGAAGAAGAAACAGACAAGCAGTTATTTTTTGCATTTTATTGCCCTGACATAAAGCCAGGGCTAGAAATATTTGCTTGTAGACTCACTGTAAAGTTCATCTCATTAATCAATCTATCAATTAATTGCAATGCGACTAGGTTTGGTGGAAAAAAGTAGCAATTTACGTGGCAATAGACAGATAGACATACATTTATCAGCGTGTAAGTTGGTACTCGATTCCTTCATAGCTGCAAGCATAGGTACAAAATGTCCTCTGGTTTCAGGTCCACCTCAATGCTTTCCATAACGATTATGAGCTCCTGTTCTATCTATATTTCTCTCTCTGACGCCACCGACTTCTCAATGCCATATCGTTTGAGAGCTGAATATAATAATATATTTTATTTAATATAGCGCCAGATCCAATTATAAATTGTTCGTGGCGCTTTACAACATGTAGAACCCAGATAGAGGTATTAATGATGGCTAAATAAGCATGCATTTTCTAAAAGAAAATTTAAATATTAGTAAAATACGAATAAATACAGTAATTAAATAAATATATTAAAATAATGATCATAGCTACAGTTCTATGTAGAAATAAGACATTGTCAATTCATTTAACTGAACTAATGTACATGTAAGTATAAAATAAATATATAAATAGGTTAATTAATACATAAGAGATATAAAACAAATCAATGCAGAGAGTAAACTATGCCACATTGGACAAGAACGAGAGTCTAAAAAAATGAGTCTTTAAGCGTGCCTTGAAAGTAGAGAGACAATCAGACGTGATCACTTTGGAACAAGACCCACGTAACATGGCAAGACCAAGATGGTGTTGGAAATGGAAATGATCCAAAAAACAGTTATTTGATAGAAAGCTGAAACCAGGATTTGGTGAAAGGATTGATGAATTATGTTTATGTTTGTAGGGAGAAGATGAGTTTGTTTAAATGCAAGGAGTATAGTAAACAAAAGAAATGAACTAAACATTATGGTAGAAGATTTTGACCCTCACATAATAGGTATAACCGAATCGTGGGCAACCACCGATATATCAGATGCCGAATTGGGACTGACAGGATATGTAATGTTTAGGAAAGATAGAATAGGAAGAAGGGGAGGTGGAGTTATTTTATATATTAAAGAATCTACCCAGGCTTATGAAATAACATTAGACAGAGAAGCAGATTGCGAAGAAGCTGTTTGGTGTAACATAGTTACAGGAAACTCAACATTAACGGTTGGATTAGTTTATCGAAGTCCAAACATAAGCATAGAAGAGAATGAAAAAATACAAAACGCTGTAAGGGAAGTGAGCAAACGGGACTGTGTTATTATGGGGGATTTTAACCATGGGCATATAAAATGGAAATCTCTACAGAGTATGGGTAGTGAGGACCACAAGTTTTTAGTTTTAGTACAAGATAGTTTCCTTTCTCAACATGTGCTAGAACCAACCAGGGGAGAGAATGTGTTAAACATAGTTTTGTCCTCACAGAATGAATTAGTTGACAATGTCAGGATATGTGAGCCACTGGGGAATAGTGATCACAACCAGATACATTTTATCATCAAAGTAAAATCAGAAAGGAAAAGTAAAAAGCAGTACAGGAGAAATTTCCACAAAGGAAAATATAAGGAAAT
This sequence comes from Paraescarpia echinospica, assembly GCA_020002185.1. Classification (NCBI taxonomy): domain Eukaryota; kingdom Metazoa; phylum Annelida; class Polychaeta; order Sabellida; family Siboglinidae; genus Paraescarpia; species Paraescarpia echinospica. Next base: position 67,226,144 of record CM034538.1, read on the forward strand.
ATTTAGATAGACTGGAATAACACACTGAATAATAAGACAGCAACAGAATGCTGGAATATCTTAAAGAGTGAAATTGAATGCATCATCGTCAACTTTGTTCCCTTAAAAAAACACGGGAAACAGTCCAAAAAGAAACACTTATCGAAAGAAGCCATTATAAAAATTAAGTATAAACAAATGATGTGGAAGTCATATAGACGTATTGGAAATGACGAAGACTACAACATTTATAAAGAAGCACTAAACCAAGCTATAGCTGAAATTAGAAATTCAAAGATAAGCTATGAACATTAATTAGCTTGTAATATAAAACATGACAGCAAGAGTTTGTATGCGTATATTCGAAGCAAACAGAACGTTCAGGATAAGGTCGGTCCTCTAGAAGATAGTGCTGGAAATATAATATCATAAGGATTCTTAATGGCAGAAGACCTGAATGAGTAGTTTAGTCCAGTGTTTACAAGAGAAGACACTAGTTCACTGCCAGTACCAGAGGCTAAGTTCAAGGGGGCAGAATCAGATTATTTAAGACAGTTAATTGTAACCCCAGAAATGGTAGCTAAGAAAATTAGGGCTATGAAGGATAATAAATCACCTGGAGTGGATGGTATTCCACCCAAACTACTATTGGAAATTGTAGAACAAATTAGCATACCGCTTGCAACAGTTTTCAACTTGTCATTAGAAGAGGGAGTGGTTCCTTTAGAATGGAAAGAAGCAAACATTATACCGTTATTTAAAAAAGGTTCGAGAAACAAGTCGAATAATTATAGACCAGTTAGTTTAACATCGGTGATTTGTAAATTATTAGAAAGACTAATTAAAGATCACATGGATTTTCTTGTTAAACATAACTTGATAAACCCATCTCAACATGGGTTTCTAAAAGCGAGGTCATGCTTAACAAATATGTTATGTTTTTTGGAAGATATCACTAAGTGGGTAGATGATGGATCACCAGTAAATATCATCTACTTAGATTTTCAAAAAGCTTTCGACAAAGTGCCATATCAAAGATTACTGCTTAAACTAAAGGCCCATGGCATAGGAAATGGTATAATTAACTGGATAGAAAAATGGCTGAGTGACAGAAGACAACAGGTAGTTGTTGATGGGGAGGCTTCAAACTGGAAATCAGTTTTGAGTGGGGTTCCACAGGGATCAGTACTGGGACCTATATTAATATATATAAACGATTTGGACGATGATATAGCTAGCAAGGTGTTGAAATTTGCAGATGATACAAAAGTGTTTAGAAGGATTAAAAGTGATGGAGATAGACAGCATTTACAAGATGATCTTGACAGGTTGATCAAATGGTCTGAAAAGTGACAAATGTTGTTCAATTTTGGGAAATGTAAATGCCTTCACACAGGACATGGGAACGAATATGTAGAATATACAATGGGGGGAACTGTACTAAGTCCTACTGTAAAAGAAAAAGACTTAGAGCTGACAATTAGTGCTGACATGAAGGTTTCAGAGCAGTGTGGAATTGCAGCTTCAAAAGGAAATCAAATCCTTGGATTGATTAGGCGAAATATAGCACATAAAGAAAAAGAACTAATAATACCGCTGTAAAAAACAATAGTTAGGCCTCATTTAGAATAGTGTATACAAGCGTGGAGGCCATACCGCAAGAAGGACATAGATATGCTAGAAAGAGTACAGAGGAGAGCGACTAAAATGATACAAAAACTGAGGGATCTCAGTTATGAAAAACGCTTAAGAGAATGTGGTTTATCAACACTAGAAACCAGGAGTTTGAGAGGAGATCAGATAGAAGTGTTTAAAATACTGAATGGTTATGAAAATATTGATAGAAATAAGTTTTTTTCAATTAAGTAAGATAGAAAGACTAGAGGACATGAAGTTACATTAGTAAAGAAGCAGTGTAGATTAGACGTAACAAAGTTCTCATTTTCACAAAGGACTGTGAATGAATGGAACAAATTATCTGATGATTGTGTGGGTGCTAGTAGTGTGAATATGTTTAAAAATAAAATCTACACATACTTCAGAAGGGCTGGATATATGTAGATAAAAGGGTTGGACTCTCGATAAGCCAAAGGGCTTCCTTGTCCACCTGCCATCTAGAGTTAATTCTCTGGATGGCAATATTGTTAAATCTTGTTAAAACCACTGGTTTTCTCTAAACATCAGTGAAATGGTGCATTGTGGTAAATATTCGGTCTACAGCAGCGGTGCTTCAAACGAGCATGGCCACTATGCATGGCCAGGTGGAATAAGGTGATACGTGCTTCTGAGTTGACCATGGAAAATTACTTCATCCCATTCTTATTATACCTCAAGGAATCAATTCGCCTGCAACATATATATTTAACGCGGCTGAACAATTAAATAAGCATGCCCTGTGTCGTATGACGTCACGAATATCACCTAGGCTCGATCAACATTATTACCACAAAGGCTCGATCGCTTTGTCCCTTGTTTAAATTCCTCTTCATTAAACGGTTGGCAGAATTCAATGAATGGGAGACAGAAATCCGTTATGGTATGACCGTTTATAATCGTGGTAAGTTGGAATATTTGAGTCTATGCCAGCGACAGGTATTGCGGTCATACGCGTTGTGTTACTTTACTGTACTATAAATAACGATGTTTGTTTATTTCCCTAAAAGTCGAAGTATTCCAGATGTAATATATAACATGCAGACGGTAAGCCTACATAGCTTCTGAATCCCCAGGATGAGTATCGATAGAGCGAAGACCTTTCTAGTAATTTCACTCCGGGATGGGTGTCAGCAGATATAATTAAGATCGTTTGAGCAGTTCTACAGCAGTTAAACAAGTGTGGTTGATCCGTACAGCTTCTTTGATGTTAATTGTGTTTGCTGTGCCATAGTTTGGAACCGTCTGTGTTCGACTGCAGCACAGTTGTTTAACCGCAGTGCTCTATGGCATACAATATGGAAACATCCTTGTAAACCGCAGCCATTGTTACCAACGCTCGCCGTGGTCTTGCTCGTTCCTTTACAATCGTCGATTCGACAGGTTCAATGGAAACATTTAGTTGATTAATTGTTGTACTAACAGAGAAGTGCTATTTATATGGACAATGAGCGTTTAAATGCTCTCAATCCGTTCCATTGGCTGACTGTACTAAGGAGACAACTGCAATTTGCTGGGCCAATAAAACAACATCCTGGTGTTTTGGAAACCCCGTGGGTCGGGTGGGCGAGTAAGGGACTAAAAACTCTGACGAACCCAAATCTGCCCCCAGAGGTGTAGGCCTTGAGCCAACACCAAACATCCTCTATCTACTGGGTTTGTATTCTGGTGAATACATTCAAGCAATCGCATGCATCCTACCAATATCATGGACAGAATGGGTTACGCATGGCGTGTATAAGATAAACGAATAAGTGAAAAAAGGCTTGTGAAGCAACTATAAAACAAACTATGCGTTGATGGTCAAATTTAAATTCAGTGTTTTGTTGTGTCATATTTAGGTTAAGAATTCCCATACTTTTTATGAGCGCTTTCTGGTTTGAACACCGTGCATAGAAGAGGAATTCCTGAAAGCATGTTGGTGGACAGTCAAGCAATCACTTTCACAATCAGTGAAACTGAAAGTATACGTCGGTCTCATTGATGTAGCAACGATGCAAACAAAGATACATTTAATATTGGTATTTATTTATTTGTAAGAATTATCAGTGTAGAGTAATTCTACATATTAAACTTAGCTATATCAAATGTCATACAATTTCTGAGCACGCACGTGGATGCATGCATGCCCATACGCGCGCATCCTCGCACATAATCGTGCACGCATAGATATGGACTCTCTCTCTCTCTCTCGCACGCACGCACACACACACACACACACACACGCACACACACACACACACACAATTACTCATCCTATGTTCACGCAACTCAGAAACGAGTTTCAAACATTACTTTCAAATACAGTCACGAATTATCCACTAAATAATTGTTGTAACACTCGCGGGTGTAGCATATTTATTTGAAGTAAAATTGATTATTAATTTCGAAAACAAACAATGATCCAAATGAAAACAGTTATTTAACTATAGTTGATTGAAACATTGACCTCTCTGTCACAAGTGAGGCTACTGTTGCTAGTTTCCTCACGTCGAACAGATATCTTGGTTTACTACTTGCTTGTCTACTGTTAGCCACTCAGATCGGCCGTGAACACGTTTCCAGAGGAGTATTTATACGAGTGTCGGAACTGTGCCCCAATGCGGTCAAACTATTCAAAATGCGGTTGCCAACGTTTTCTTCTTATGAAATTTACTTTAAAACTGGCATCAAGTACCTGTGAAAAGTGTCGCAACCATTTACTATATAGGTGTGTCCTCTTGGAAAACAAGAAATAACAAAAGCTAAACGTCAGAAATGATTGAAATTGTTAGTAGGCCTACATGTTGTTGTTGTGCCATAAATGTGGAATAATGTCTGAAACAAATATAGGTTAAGTCAGTTGTTGATTATTTAGCAAATAGTGAAAACATATCCATTTATATGTCACCCATTGGCAATAATCCAGCCGGTGTGTTATTGTACACTGTAAATGGATCCCGTCGTATATGTATATATATATATAACCGGTAAAACGTCACGGCGTGGTAAATGGACCCCGGGTCCATGTACGACGGGATCCATTTACAGTGTACAATAACACACCGGCTGGATTATTGCCAATGGGTGACATATAAATGGATATGTTTTCACTATTTGCTAAATAATCAACAACTGACTAATCACTTAACCTATATTTGTATATATATATATATGTATATATATATATATAAATATATAATTATATATATATATATGTATATGTGTATATATATATATATACACATATACATATAATATATATATACATGTATATACATATATGCATATATATATATATATATATAATATGTATATATAATATATATACATGTATATACATATATGTACATATATATATATATTATATATATAACATTTTATTTAATGTGTTTGGGCAAAAGCTCAACATCTTTGCACTGTTGGGTATTGTGCATGCTGATCAGTGTTTACCCATTTTTTTCATTACATTTTGTAACATTCTATAACGAAAAAGGCGAATATACTAATTTAACACTACGTTCCAACTTCGGAGAACAGGTATATTTATGTCAATGGCCAGCATATATGAATAACATATTAGCTTGAGTTTAAGAAAGGCAAATTTTGTGTCGCGTATCACCGCTAGCTTACCCACGAAACAAGAAACCTAGCGAGCGCATCAGTCTGTTACGGTACTGCCATCTGAAGAATTGATCACCACTCAATACTTTCTCGTAGTAAATAGTAAACAACTACCATTGTGTTTTCTGAATTTGCAGATCAGAGGCCAATACTCCAAGGAAGCGAATGAACGTATAGAAAGAGGCGAGTGAACATCGGGGAGGAATAAGAAACGAGTGAACATCGGGGAAGGAATAAGAGACGAGTGAACATCGGGGTGGGGTGGAATAAGACGAGTCGAGTGAACATAGGGGGAGGAGGAATAAGAGACGAGTGAACATAGGGGGAGGAGGAATAAGAGAAGGAACATAGGGGGAGGAGGAATAAGAGATTAGTGAACATAGGGGGATGAGGAATAAGAGACGAGTGAACATAGGGGAGGAGAAATAAGAGACGAGTGAACATAGGGGGAGGAATAAGAGGCAATTGAACATCGGGGGGGAGGAGGAATAAGAGACGAGTGAACATAGGGGGGGAAGAGACGAGTGAACATCGGGGGAGGAGGAATAAGAGGCGAGTGAACATCGGAGGAGGAATAAAAGATGAGTGAACATCGGAGGAGGAGGAATAAGAGATGAGTGAACATAGGGGGAGGAGGAATAAGAGACCAGTGAACATAGGGGAGGAGAAATAAGAGACGAGTGAACATAGGGGGGAGGAATAAGAAGCGAGTGAACATCGGGGGGAATAAGAGACGAGTGAACATCGGGGGAGGAATAAGAGGCGAGTGAACATCGGGGGAGGAGGAATAAGAGGCGAGTGAACATCGGAGGAGGAATAAGAGGCGAGTGAACATCGGAGGAGGAATAAAAGACGAGTGAACATCGGAGGAGGAGGAATAAGAGACGAGTGGACATAGGGGGAGGAGGAATAAGAGGCGAGTGAACATCGGAGGAGGAATAAGAGACGAGTGAACATCGGGGGGGAATAAGAGACGAATGGACATCGGGGGAGGAGGAATAAGAGGCGAGTGAACATCGGAGGAGGAATAAGAGACGAGTGAACATAGGGGGAGGAGGAATAAGAGACGAGTGAACATAGGGGGAGGATGAATAAGAGACGAGTGAACATAGGGGGAGGAGGAATAAGAGACGAGTGAACATCGGGGGGGATAAGAGACGAATGGACATCGGGGGGAGAGGAATAAGAGGCGAGTGAACATCGGGGGAGGAGGAATAAGAGGCGAGTGAACATCGGGGGATAAAGAATAAGAGACGAGTAGACATCGGAGGAGGAGGAATAAGAGACGAGTGAACATGGGGGGAGGAGGAATAAGAGACGAGTGAACATAGAGGGAGGAGGAATAAGAGACGAGTGAACATCGGGGGAGAATAAATAAGAGACGAGTGAACATCGGGGGATTAGGAATAAGAGACGCACTTAAAACTCTCAAAAGGTAGCATATTAATTTATCAATCTTTTTTGAATTACAAGATCGGAATTATTTAATTCCGTCGTCAAAGAGGTAGAAATTACCATGATTCAAAGAGCTGCCATTCACTGAACACCACGTAACCCATTCGTCTGCAAGAATGCGTGACGGTTACCAATTCTCCAGTTTCCAATTAAAAATCCATTTCATCGAAAACTCCTTCGCTCGAATTACCCAACAATCCGTCACAAAATTCGATATGAATGTGTTGCATTTCTAAGAATCTATACAGATTCGTTTCCGTTTGTTACACGGGGTCAAGCTTTTAAAGTCGAAGCTTTTAGACTAATGACCAAAGTAATTGAGCGTCTGCTCCGACCGTGGCACTGTTACATCTCGCGGACATTCAACCCGTGAACACACTCGCAGGCGGCAGATTGAATGAGGAATTCCTGCCGTGAATTGTCAATATGAATTAAGGCCATCCGCGTGCTCGTTGAAAAGATTACGGGCACCAGAACATCGTCAACTGTCACGCACGACGCTGTCACTACTGAAGCAATAATCACTTTCGAAATTGTTGTTTTCTCATCGGAATCTGTTATCATTCTAAAGTGGCGTTTGTCTCGTACGGCAGCAATAGACGCTTCAGGAAATATGTTTTCTTCTGAATGTGTGTGATCGCTCTAAAGTGGCGTATTGTCACGTACGGGACCAACAATCACTTCGGGAGTTTCTGGTTCGATAGATGTGATCACTCTAAAATAAGGACGGGAGTGGCATTTTGTGACCTAGGTCTAACGAAGACAATGATGATTTTCGAAAATGTTGCTTCATCTTCGGAATATGTCAAGTACAAGAGTAGTGTTTTGTCACGTACTGGGAGCAAATCACTCGAGAACATATTATTTTCACTTCGGTATGTAAGATCGCTCTAAAATGTACACGAACGAAGAGTGGCGTTTTGTCTCGTACGAAAGCATTATTTAAAAACGTTCTCTACTCTCCGGAATGTATAGTCACTCTAATACATGTCTAATGGTGGAGGAGTGGCGTTTTGTAGCATAGATTGGGGTAACTCCCCTCCATGGCTGCTGTCCAGTTAGGCATGAGATCGATCAAATGTCAAATCAAAGACATCTTGCCCACACCTCTAATTATGTGTGATTCGGGGAAGTTTGTAAACATCTGCCCCATATACTTTAGAGAGCTGACTCGGTTTGATACCAATTTATTAATAATGTGTGGTTGTTCCCCTTTGCCAAATAAGACTTCCGCACATGTGTTGTAGATATATGCACCGGCGTAGGTGCGCCGAGATTACGTAAGTTAGTTACGTTTACCCCCCTCCGTGGAAATTGGTAATGTCACAGTAAGGTAAGTTCTTATATATTGTTCTTAGGACTGCTAAGAACGTTTTATATATAATTTCCTGGCAGACCTTTCCAATCGAACACCATCTAGACTTCCCTAGGAAACGCTCATCCACGCTACAATTACCGTGCTAAGATTACACGTGCACATATATCCACCGCTGTCCATAGCCAAGTTCATTCAGCTGAATAAACTACGTAGATTAAGGAAATTGCCTAGGGTCCATGAGGATGATGATTCGAACTCTTAATGTGTCGACTGAGATTCAGATCCTCTCCACCGCATCCCACACATCGGTCGTGAGTTTGTTAGCAAAAGGACATACTATGATAAGTCACTGCTGTATTAGTGGTCAGCTTCTGTCTCGTCAGACAAAGTGTTGCTTTCGCTGCTTCATACCGGCGACTTGCCTGCACGATGACTCGCTCGCTCGATCTCCTGGTTTGTCCGCTATTATTATGTTTCGATGGCGATGACAGACGTCAGTAAGACTGGCTCGCCAGGTAAATATGTCTTCGGCAACTCTTTGCCAGTGCAAATGACCAACGCCGTAGTCTTTCACACCTCTTTTGACGACATCACAAGGTCTTTTGTGAGGTGGATACTGGACATCCGTTGCCGTATCTATGCAAGCAACTGTAGACGCCTATGTTTGATAATGTTACTCAGTATAATGTTGATATAATTGTTAATTTTAATTCCTCCTGTTAGCTGTACATTGTCCATGTCTCTGTGTAGTCATCACCATATAATCAGATGCCAAGAATACATTCGTGATACACTTTCAGTTTAAAATACAGTGGTTTATAGAAAATCTGATTGACAAAATATTAAATAAATTACTGTTGATCTGAGGGAAGAAATTGGACCTGACCAAACACATTGTTCCATAAACGAATTGATCCACCTAAAGAAGAAATGTGTAGTCATATGTTTCGGCTAAATCAATTCGGAAATAAAACCGGAAGTGATCCCCAAATTGCATGAAGGTAGGGTGTTACAACGAAGCAAAACGATAATGGACTGTTCTGTGAATACACTTATGGCAGTTTCACAGGTGTGTGTCCGTGTTGCGTGGATGGTCGTGGTAATATCGCCATGCTTTATTACACACAGAATTAACGAGGCTCCACTTACACACGGTCCTGTCCGTACTTCAAACGGTTTTTGTTGTGCAGTTGTTTGTGTGAAATGTCAGTCACCTTTCGGAGACACAGACTGGGGTGACACAAAGCTACCTGGATCTATAAAGGCGCTACTACACAAGAGCTACGTTTAGCAGCTCCACTAACATTGTAACTGCCAATAACATAATGATACAATCAGAAATTTGCATTCAATAACAAGTATTAACAATGTTGCCATCCAAGGTAACGAGCTCCGATTTATATCAGTTCAATATTGTCGGTGATGTGAGCCTTCCTTGTATCTAATCTTTTAACAACGTTACACCATGCTACGTAGTTCTTCCATACCTTCAATGAGGTTGAAGATAATATTTCTATAATTATTTTCATAACCAATCAGCATTTATTAACGTATATTTTGTTACTATATTATATACATATATTGACACTATAGTTTACCTAAGTTCTGCAATAAGCTAAGTATTTTCTTAATTGTTTTTGCTGTTCTACATACGGTATATCGTTTCCATGTTTGTATGCTTTATGTCGTCCCACTTCATGACGTTGTGAAAGACGTAGGCCATTTTGTGATGTACTTCCCGTGAGTCACGCTTTTATTCCGGTGTCCGAACAATGGGACACATTTCTTAGTTACCTCAGATAAATTATCTTTAAAGGGAAGTAACCAACATGAACATGTATACTTTTTTTATTAAAAAACGGCTGTTTCGGTTAAACTCGAACTTCATCAAGTGTCACTGTGGCAATAGGGTCGACGTTTCGGCAAGTCCAACAATAGTTCATCTTAGTATAGCCAGCAGGTGTCCGATTTGTATTAATTAAATGTTCTCGTTGATGTGAAACTCCCTTATATACGATCTAGATACTGTTCTTTCACTAATGTTACATCATGCTACCTAGTACTTCCATACCTTCATTGACGTTGAAGAAACATTTCTATAATGATTTTCATAACCAATCAGTACTTGTAACGTATATTTTGTAACTGTAAGATTTCTCAATTCTGGACTAAGCTTAGTATTTTCTTAATTGTCTTATGTTGTTATTCCACTCACGGTAATCGTTTCCATGTTTGTATGTAGTTCCACTACATGACGTTGTGAAAGATGGGGGGGGGGCATTTTGTGACGTACTTCCGGAGATTCACGCATTTATTCCGGTGTCCATTAAAAAAAATGTTCTTTTGGTTACATACAAACTTCCTAAAAAGTGTCACTGTGACTATATAGGGTCAACGTTTTGGCAAGACCACAGCCACAATACAAAACACAAGAGGCAAGGTGGCTAGTCTTTTTTACACCACTACGTTATAAAACATATAGTAACTGATCTACTGGCTAAATATATCAAGACATGCACCGCGGTTCGTGAAATATGATAAGAGTCCGCCTACATACATTGTGTGAACGTATGTTGGCAACGTTAAGAATTATCAACCTCACCGTACCAGATGCTACCGTCAATTCAAGTAGAGCTTGCTCTAGGAGGTGGTCCTGAGGTTGGCTTTTGGCGAGTCTGCGTTAAATAATAAAGTCCTGAATACCATCAAGGCCAAGAAAAGTGTGCTTGATAACATCCAATAATAGAAACATACGCACGCACGCACGCACTCTCTCACGCACAGACACACACACACACACACACACACACACACACACACACACACACACACACACACACACACACACACACACACACACACACACACACACACACACACACAATAACATGCACCTACAACAACTTAAACAATTATATCGCATGATATTGTACATAGGTACAACCGGTAAATAACATTACTCAACGAGTTTCTGGTAAGATAGACTAGTTAATTATAAAGGAATGGAACTAATAATTAAATCTGCAATATTAAAATAATGAGTCGTTAGTTTGTTCTTAAAACTGTCATGTCTCTCGTAGTCCGTGTTGCTTGTGGTTGCGCGTTCCACCGTTTGAAGACGCGGTCACACAGTCTTATCTTTGTTCTTGACACATCAGGTGTCAACGGCTCACTGGATCATCTAACAATGTGTGTCTTGATCTTTGGACAAATGGGTGATGTTATGAAATTATTATAAATAATTGTTATCCAGGCTAACTATACATAAAACGTGTGTATCAGTTGCTGAAATGTGTCAACAGTCCACCTATGTTGTCTGGACAGATTTACCTGTCCTAGCCGAGCCGCAGGTCTTTGATGTTTCGGACAAACCAGAAGAGGAAATTGCCTTCATTGCGTCGCTCTAGCAACGAAACTGCAAGCGGCTCGACAAGGGTCGTCTATCATTGAGGCAATGCCGCATCTCGCGGGATCAGTCTTTCTGTTACGCGAACAGGACTAATGTATCAACTGCCATAGGTAAGTGTGGGAATCAGGATCTCAGATAGCAATCCAACGACTTCGTGCGGTGCAGCTACCTTCCACACTACGACTGGTCAATATTGGTCAAGAAGATCCTGCCACAAACAATCAACTCTAAGGACGAATGCGATAACAATAACACCGAATAACAAGAAAAGTGTGTGTGTGTGTGTGTGTGTGTGTGTGTGTGTGTGTGTGTGTGTGTGTGTGGTGTGTGTGTGTGTGTGTGTACGTGCGTATGTGAGTGCGTGGGTGTATGTGGTGTGAGTGTGTGGTACAGTGGTGTATGTAAACGTGTGTATGTACGTGCGTATGTGCGGGCGTTTGTGTGTTGCGTGCATACGTACGTGCATACATGTCTATCACTGTGTGTTTAAACTTGACTTATATGTGCACGCATGTTGTTCTTACACTCGTCCTAACAGCAGATTACGCCTTTGTCAATGGAAACTAAGATTAGCGCAATGTGACGAAATGTATTTTTTAGCAAGCACCAAATCCCCGGTGAACACGACCTCAATCTGGACGGCCCACGCCGCACACCAACGACCTCTGTCCGTTGACGATGAAAGCAACGTGAGGTCTGCTGTTCTGGCTGAGTAGGTGGTCTCACGTGTCCACATAGTCGCTTATTTCACACCGCAATTGATTACCTGGCGCGTTCTCATAATAGATTTATGACACGTACGAACAATGAGATCACCAGTGTATCACCAGTGTATCACCGACGCACTAACAGCGCCGTAATATTTGACGAACATTGACCGGGGAGTTTCTCTGCAGATCGCCTGTGGCGCTCCTGACCTTATACGCCGCTTTTGTATCGGATCGTTCGCGCTTAAGCATCATTTACGCTAATTGCTTTTATTCAATTTCTTCCATGTGTCAACATGACGTAAGCAGGACACGCACCAGAAAGTTGGGAGTGGAGACACCGCCTGGGTTGTAGACAATGCAATGCTTTTGTACGAACACATACTTGTTAGATATATATAATTTAACACGATTTGGAGCGACAGCGCGGAATAAGTCCGCAGGGAACGCATAACCGTACAGCACTTCGTTGATTAGGCTAGTGACAACAACAAATCATTGGGTGGAAACGTTACGTCATCGGTTCGTAACCGTTTTTGGCAGTAACCCAAATTCCCGTCGCAGGACATGCTTTCATTGCTTTGCAACACATGCCTTCTAACAGTTAACTTGTGATAAATTTATATTAAACGAAATTAAAATAAAATGCATAATTAACACACACACACGCACACGCACACGCACACGCACACGCACACGCACACGCACACGCACACGCACACGCACACGCACACGCACACGCACACGCACACGCACACGCACACGCACACGCACACGCACACGCACACACACACACACACACCGACACGCACACGGAGACACACACACACACACACACACACACACACACACACACACACACACACACACACACACACACATAGAAGTGAGAACATTTATTGAACTTACTTACGAGACACGAAAAAATCACAAAATCAGCGCCGTTTTTTATTAAAGAAGGAAGACACGCCTTGCAAATCGAAAGCAAAGATGGCGGTGTCGGGAAGATCGTACAATTTTAATATGTTTGAAAGAGACGAAGCTACCACTACTGTTTCGTACTTACTTACTTACTTACAGACAATGTGATAGACAACATAATGTGTCTAGACATGCACAATTCAAGCGATATTTGTCTGTGAACATGTACAGTACTTCGAAGGCTTCGATATGGAAGGAATCGAAATTGGCACTGATTTTCGCCAAGTGCGCGCTCGATGCCGTTTCAGCGGAATCAAACCGAATATTTATTTGCTATTACTAGATGTATGAGAGACGAACAATTTACTCGAAATGTTGCAGGAATTTGAAATGCGATATGATGTAATATCGCATGCATGATCTTTAAAATCCATGCAACCTTTAGCAAACTTATTCGTCTTTGGTGCATCTGGTACGGTCAAGCAGGGAAATAAAGGAAAGTTCGGACAGTCACAGGAGACCATTGGTCACTCACTCAAAATGGCCAGGCGACCCAATTTTGGGTCGCAACCCAGTGGCTAAGAACCGCTGCTGGGTTACGCAATTGACGACAGCGAGGCCAAGGCGAGGGTTGATGCAACCCCTTGATGTTCCCGGCCGGCTCAGCGGCGAGTGATCACACACCGATTGGGAATGTGCCACGGGGGCTTACAAGATGCCCGAAGTAGTCGCGATTTGCGCCGTTTCCTGTAAGACGAAAAAGCAGAGCGTGTCTGTGAGAGTTAATTGTGTGCAGCCATGTCGGCGGTATCGTTTAACATACACCGAGAGAGTATCGAGTAAGTGTCAACGAGTACTCGACGACAGTCGTCGACGTGTTCCCAGATTCTGTTTTTTATTTACGACAACCACGTGACACGTCGCAAACGACGATATTGCATTGATCAATATATCTAGGATCGGAAAAGTTTAGTTATCTGCCAGAGGCATGCAATAAGCCAAATAAATGTTTTGTTTATAGACTGAACTACTGAATGAATAATAAGGAAACAATCAAGTGAAAGTGGTGAAAAACGTAATTCCATTTACGTTTATTTAAGCTTTACTTTATATTGGACCCCTGTTATCACTGCAGAGTACATTTGCATCGTTATATCTAATAATAGATACGTTTCATGTACTGGGTGTAACGACAACAAACATAAATCGATGGAAATTCAATAAAAGCTGATAATAGTAGAACTGGAGAGAAAAAAATCGAATCCTGTGTAATATCATGCTTCGTTCGTTCGTTCGTTCGTTTGTTCGTTCGTTCGTTTGCCCGGGTTGTAGATATCGTTCCCGTTCTTCGTAAGCAAATTGTCCACTGCCATATCCATATCCATATTCATATCTATTCACACGCATTATTAGGACAGAAACGACGCATTCAGCATGACACTTCCTTCCATGAACCATTAATGACACTTGGGGTTAACTCTCCAGTGTTTACGTGACACGTGACTGCAGTAATCCGGCTTAAGCCTGGCCAGCCTCGTCACGAGATAGTCATTTTTGCCAAGTTGTCTGGGGATTGACTCATCCATTTTTTTGTAATCCCAAGATAAGTGCAACGACTTTGGTCCACAGCACACTGCTATAAACTAAGTAATATTGGCGTAGAACTGAAAGCGAGTGAAATACATGAATGGCAATGTGTCAACCATGCGTGTTGGTCATACTGAAACATTGATTTAAGATAAGGCCAGATAAATTATGTATTTGTTTTGTAGCGAGCTGAAAATAGTGTATTTTCATGGACCGTTTAAACGGGTAGGCCTAAGTTTGTGTTGCTGGTTTATATCTCAAGATGAATTACCTTACAGGCACGCACGCACGCACGCACACACGCACGCACAGACACACACGCACACACACATATACACACCACACACACGTGTGTGTGCGTGCGGGCGCGCGTGCGTGCGTGCGTGCATACACGTATGTGTATGTGCGTGCGTTTGTTTGTGGGTGCGCGAGTGTGAATGCGCGCGTGTTTGCGAGGCGCGTGTGTGCCAACGCTGAATCGTTGTAGCCTATAACAATACATTGATTACTTAATCCCACAAGACTGGTCGGATTGTCGGACATGGTGGGATGCTATTCGTCATCATCATCATCATCATTATCATCAACATCATCATCTGGTGCCGTGCCTACTGCAGGTGTAGGCGGCCATGACCTTACACATTTCACACGGTCACAGGTGTCTTCGATTAGTTTTGTTGTGGACTTTCGCAAGCAGCCTTTTGGTACATAAACGATACATCATTTCTCTGCCGACCTCTGCCTCATTACCCATCTATCTTTCCGTCGTCACCTGGTGGTCAGATGTTCTCTTTCTCATCAAGCGCCTAAAATTATCAAGTTCTTAATTTTCCATAAAGATAACACTTGGTCGATGAAGTGACGATCTTGCCTTTGGAGAGGGTGGTTTTCACACCCCATTTGCTATAGAGGGTTATTCAGTAGTGAATTGTAGCTTCTCGAACGCAATGGACACAAGTTAGTGTCATCTCTGTGTGTGCTGTCAAAGCTGATATAGCTAGCTTGAACTTCCTGTATTAACACTTCACGTCGGCTACTACGAATTTCAGAAACAAACTGAACAAAGTCGGTGCATCAAGACAGTAAGCAACCCTGTCGTGCTCCTATTTACACTCGGAACAATTCCAGGAACAAACTGAACAAAGCCGGTGCATCAAGACAGTAAGCAACCCTGTCGTGCTCCTATTTACACTCGGAACAATTCCAGGAACAAACTGAACAAAGCCGGTGCATCAAGACAGTAAGCAACCCTGTCGTGCATCAAGACAGTAAGCAACCCTGTCGTGCTCCTATTTACACTCGGAACAATTCCAGGAACAAACTGAACAAAGCCGGTGCATCAAGACAGTAAGCAACCCTGTCGTGCTCCTATTTACACTCGGAACAATTCCAGGAACAAACTGAACAAAGCCGGTGCATCAAGACAGTAAGCAACCCTGTCGTGCTCCTATTTACACTCGGAACAATTCCAGGAACAAACTGAACAAAGCCGGTGCATCAAGACAGTAAGCAACCCTGTCGTGCTCCTATTTACACTCGGAACAATTCCAGGAACAAACTGAACAAAGCCGGTGCATCAAGACAGTAAGCAACCCTGTCGTGCTCCTATTTACACTCGGAACAATTCCAGGAACAAACTGAACAAAGCCGGTGCATCAAGACAGTAAGCAACCCTGTCGTGCTCCTATTTACACTCGGAACAATTCCAGGAACAAACTGAACAAAGCCGGTGCATCAAGACAGTAAGCAACCCTGTCGTGCTCCTATTTACACTCGGAACAATTCCAGGAACAAACTGAACAAAGCCGGTGCATCAAGATAGTAAGCAACCCTGTCGTGCTCCTATTTACACTCGGAACAATTCCAGGAACAAACTGAACAAAGCCGGTGCATCAAGATAGTAAGCAACCCTGTCGTGCTCCTATTTACACTCGGAACAATTCCAGGAACAAACTGAACAAAGCCGGTGCATCAAGATAGTAAGCAACCCTGTCGTGCTCCTATTTACACTCGGAACAAGTCTGCCAGCTGAACAGTGATGACGAATGCACAGTCAAAAGTTCATCTGAAACCCTGTCTAAAAAGGAATATATTATAAAGTAGTATAGTAACTACATGCAAACTATGAACTGTGAAAATATCGTAGTATACCCTTTATGAGGCATTTAGTTTATTTTTTCCCGTGCCGTATTCCTGTTGATCTATAGTATATCCTTTATGAAGTATTTTAGTTTATTTTTTGCTGTGCCGTATTCTTATTGATCTTGAAGTGATGTAATGTTAATATTACAGTGTAATTAACTTTGAAATGATGTAATGTTAATATTACAGTGTAATTAACTTTGAAGTGACGTAATGTTAATATTACAGTGTAATGAACTTTGAAGTGACGTAATGTTAATATTACAGTGTAGTGAACTTTGAAGTGATGTAATGTTAATGTTACAGTGTAAATAACTTTAAAGTGATGTAATGTTAATATTACAGTGCAATTAACTTTGAAGTTATGTTAATATTACAGTGTAATTAACTTTAAAGTGATGTAATGTTAATATTACAGTGTAATTAACTTTGAAGTGATGTAATGTTAGTATTACAGTGTAATTAACTTTGAAGTTGTGTAGTTGAGCTGTTGTGACGATGTATTATAAAGATCACACGAACCAACGAAAAAGTGGTTCTTGTGAAGAATGCTCACAGTATCATGGACAGAAAACACAAGTAATGAAGACATCCATAGGACATCTAATTTAATATGAAAGATCAAGCAGACGTGAAGAAACACTAATGCAAGACGTTTAATCAGACCTGAATTGCTAATGCAAGACGTTTAAACTAGCTATCAACATCAGCTTCGACGTCAAACACACTGATGACACTGTGTCCATTAATTTTGTTCGAAAAGTTACAACTCGCCACTGAAGAACTTCGAGCTGCCTGTATCGCAAATTGGGTATAAAAATCAACCTCTCCAAACGCAAGACTATCACTAACTTCAACAAACAAACATTATCCTTTTAGAAAACGAATAGTTGGATAATGTGGTAGAATATATGTTTTTGTAGCACAGCAGGTCTACAGGGCGAATGTATACCATATATAAAGAACAACTTTCTATATTTCAAGTTCACCAGATAACGTTGTGGCGAAGACGACGGGCGTATCGAAGATGCCAACCCAGTGTTTGTCGGTGCTGGGCGGCCCACAGACGACCTCCAGTGGTTGATTTGTCAACTTCGCTGCTTCTTTGTAAGTTCGTTTACCGCGCACCATGACGTTGTTGAAGTTGTCTCAAACATTTGGAGTTGATAATGTTGCTTTGCAGGAGAATCCCTAAGGTTGCAACATTATAGGGATTTGAAAGAAGGCTTTTTCTATGAAAGACAACCAGCTAATGTACCAATGATAAGCGACAAAACTGCCGATTGTCAGCATTGTTTCAGACGGCGCTTAACTGGCTACATGGTAACCTCCTTTTTTGTAACATTTTGATTGAGCGATATCAGAATTGCCAACGCAGAATCGCACCAAGAACAACTTCGTATTGAGAGAAAACACACATTCAATTACACATCCTCGTTAACATTAAATTGCACTGTTCTGAATAGTGCTACTACAATTGCACTATAATCGTAATTAATTACATATTATGAATTACACATGTATTTAATCCAACCCTATTGCCGAAAAAGATGGCTAGCTTGTTTGTACGAAACATATAAAACAACTGTTTCGTGTTTAAAACCATTTTTGGGGCAAACCAATTAATTTATGGAACTGGAAACATCTTTATTTGACAGATAACAAATACATATAATAAATTTTCATAATCAAGAAACATAATATATGCCGGGAAACTCTCGTTAGGCTCGTAACACGTAGGCCGCTAACGTGAGAGTCAACCGCCGGTTAGTCTTTCTAAGTAAGTAAAAGTGTCTATTGTCCTTCTACACTGACTGTGGTGCACAGACCATATTTAGGTTTGTCTTATTTTGGGGAAGCCGGATTGTTTGGTTTTATAAAACTAGAATAATGTCCCTGCATGGGGCACCAGATATTTCGTTTAGAAAATGTCATCATTGGGGGTTTAATTGTGGGTTATGTTAGATTTTGTGAACAAAATATTTAATATGCAATGTGGTGAGTGAGTTAGAAGGGTTCATTTGAGTACGGGCTATAACCGAAAACAAAACGTTTTAAAAAAACGTGTTCAAACCATAGTGATATAAATCAACAATAGGCATTTCAATGTATTCTACAGCTGAACTTATTTTGTCAATTTTGTTTTTCAGAATAGTACGTTTTATTTATAAGGTCTAGACATCAGTGAACTACGTCTCTAATGTTTAACTCACTAAAACAGGAACATGTACCATTTTCAAAAGGGGCCATATAAAATATACCACGCCATGGTAATTGGACGGTGTCCATTGGATGGAATCCATTTACCACAAGGTCCGTCTACAATTGCACTCCGAAAGCACACATATATTTTGTTTGGCCTTAACTGGCTTCTTGTTTACAGGCGTGTAGATGGGGTTGCTTAATTTTGTTAGGCTGCGCTTGGTTTTTATTCAGGGATCAGTTATTGGATAGTCCTACGTGCTTACGTTTGCACGTTCGGTTTTCGCGCGATTCATTTATATTTTATTATTTATACTTATAGGGCCTGTACGCACTTGCTTTGTAACAGTATACTTATTTGGGCCAAATAAAAACATATGTATATATATGTATGTGTGTTTATCATTTCCTATGTCAGATGCACCTCATTGCTGCATAGTCTTATGTCTTAGTTCAGATTATGTATTTTCTCATTAAACCCACGTGCACTTTTAACCGTCCGTTGACCAGCCTAGGGTTCGCCTATACCAGATGACCCTCGCCACGGCCCTGGGCAGTTTTACTCGCTGTTTAAGTGCCCATTTACGAGGTAATTACCACATAGAGCAAACGTCTTCACTGGTCCGCCGGGCCATCACCCGACGGGGACACTGCGGAATGAAAACGACCCCGGCACAATCACAATAACAAGGTTATTAACGAAAAATGTTTTCACAGATTCGTTGCACAGTGTGGCACCCGTGCGACAAAGTGTAATTTTCCATGTCAACTTACTGTAAACAATCACCGTCAAAACAATTGGTAATTACACTTTTGTTGTATTTAACAGTCGTGTTTATCTTTTCTTCAGTCTCGGAAGCTATTTGCGATCTTCGCCAGACTCATTGCTGCTAACTTAGATGACAAAGACAGCAGAAAGTTACCAAAATGTTTGACCTTACTTAAGAAAAATTTGACGTGTGAAATACAAAAATGAGTAATTGTTTGAAACTACCAGTCTTATTATTATATTCACGTAGAAAAGATTATTAAGCTTCTACACACGAAAAAAGCACAAACATTCAACTTTTCGCTAAAAAGGAAACGGGCGATGATAAGTTATTGCAACATCAACATAACATTGCTATTGATTCTAAACAATAGGTGTTTTTTCAAAGGGTAACACAATTGTTGCTCCATATTAAGAAATCTTGGAAATGTGTGTTTTATGGTGTTACCTAAATTAACATACTTCGACCTGCATATATGAACCGATGGACCACCGAAACAAGAAAAGGATAATACGGAGAAGCGACAGGCCAAAAATAAGGTGTGCGATGATGTTAGTTACCCGGTTCTGCTCGGAGAAGACTCTTTGATGAAAGTCGTCGATTTTTCTTCTTGGCTTGGCTTCGGGATCGGAGATACAAGAAGGCGGTGGTCCACGTCTGCTGCAGGCGCGCTGGTGGCTAACTAGGCCTATCATGGACAGGTAGATTTTGTTGCAGCGGCTGCATGGAGAAGGTCTGATTGCTGAAGGGTACTGTTTTTTTTTTCTTGTCCTCCTTTTCTCTTCTGTGTGTTCTCTCCGTCCTCTTTCGAAAGTGTATGCGCATTGTTTCACTTGCCGCCTCCAGGCGACGCGATCTGCCGCCTGCGCTTCACACTGGTGGTGGCTGATCTTACATGTAGTTAGTGTTTTCATCAGTGAGTCTTTGTAATGTTTCCGTGGCGCTTCTGTTGCGTTTCCCTACGGACAGCTCTCAATACAGAACCATCTTGGGCAGGCGGGTTTGCTAAATTTTGGAGACATGGCCTGCCCACCGCAGCTGTATCTGGAGGAATGTAGCCTCCATGCTGATGCGTTTTGCTGTCTCCAGCACCTCGATGTTTGTGACAAAGTCACTCCAGTGGATATGGAGGATAGTGCGGAGACATCGCTGGT
Organism: Paraescarpia echinospica; assembly: GCA_020002185.1. Lineage (NCBI taxonomy): Eukaryota > Metazoa > Annelida > Polychaeta > Sabellida > Siboglinidae > Paraescarpia > Paraescarpia echinospica. The sequence goes on from CM034538.1 coordinate 67,247,044, forward strand.
GGAACTGTTCAAGGATGCGCACATGGCGACGGTCGGTACGTCACCCATGATTCTGCACCATACAGGAGAGTGGACAGGACGACGGCTCTGTATACGCTCACTTCTGTGTCTGTTCTGAGGCTATAATTGTTCCATACACGCTTGTACAGTTTACCGAAGGCGCTGTTTGCATTATACAACCTATTGTCAACTTCTTTGTTGATCTTCGCATCAGATGAGATCACACACCCCAGGTAGCTGAACTGATTAACTACTTTCAGCGCCATTTGTGCGATGATGGTGATTGGAGGGTGATATTCTTCAAAGGGTGCTGGCTGATGGAGAACCTCCGTCTTTTTCAGGCTTATTTCAAGTCCTAAGAGTTGTGCTGCCTCCGCAAAGCATGACGTTATTTGCTGTATGGCGCGTTGCGCGTGAGCGACGAGGGCTGCATCGTCTGCAAATAGTATAGTTCGCATATGAGCTGTTCCGTGGTCTTCGTGTGAGCATGTAGGCATCTGAGGTAGAGCAGGTTGCCATCAGTGCGGAACCGTATGTGCACTCCCTCATCTAGGTCTCCGGTGGCTTGCTGAAGCATCATGCTGAAGAAGATGGTGAACAGTGTGGGCGCAAGGACACAGCCCTGTTTCACGCCTTTGGTTATTAAGGAAGGGCTTTGAGAGGTCGTTCTCAAGTTTAACTCGGCCGATCTGGTTTTCGTGAAGCGGGATGATCATTGTAAGGAACTTTTGTGCGCAACCTAATTTTTCAAGGATTTTCCAGAGTCCTTCTCTACTCGCGGTGTTGAATGCTTTTGTAAGGTTTACAAAGGTAACTTTTTTTACAAAGATTAGACCCATATTTTGCTCCCTGCACTTTTCCTGGATTTGTCTCAGGACGAACGCCATGTCAGCTGTGCCCCGGTTGGCCCTGAAAGCACATTGACTCTCCGGTAGGTGTTTTTCTGAGATTACAGGTATCAGTCTATTCAGAATGACTCTTGCCAGAATTGTGCCAGCGACTGGGACTAGCGTTATCCCACGATAGTCGGAGCAATCTGATTTATCGCCCTTATTCTCGTATATGGTCTTTGAGATCTTGGAGAACTTTGCCCTGCTCCCAGCAGCAAACAAACAGTTTATGGAGTTTGGCGTGCAGGGTCGGGCCTCCTTGTTTCCAGGTGTCAGGTGGAATTCCATCTACTCCAGCAGCCTTGCCACTCTTTAGTTTCTGTATGGAGTTCGTCGTTTCCTGCAGAGTTGGTGTCTCGTCCAGTTCAGTTTTAACTGGTTGTTGCTGGATGTGGTCGATTACCGAATCTTTAACTACACGACTGGTGTTAAAGAGATTGCTGAAATGTTCAGACCAACGGTCCAAGATGGCTTCTTTTTCTGTTAGGAGTCCCTTCCCATCAGTACTCTGTAGGGGACTCTGAGTCTGATATGAGGTACCATATACAGCTTTCAGAGCTTCATAGAAGCCTGTGTAGTCCCCAGTATCAGCGTAAAGCTGTGTTCACTCAGCTAGGGATGTCCACCATTCATTCTGAATGTCTCGTAGTTTAATTACGCTGAAGGATGCTGCATGATTGACGGAAGGCCATCTTTCTCTGCTGACAGGATGGCTGAACCAGGTGAGCTTGATGCGCTGATTGTTTCTTCGCTAATAGACCTTGGATTGTCCAGTCTGGTTTGTAACTTCTCTTGGAATTTTTTTCTGCATTTTGTAGGTTGCATAAATTAAGTCTCTTCCTTGGGGCTCCATCACTTGTAGGTTTTGGTTTGAAGTGGAAGTTAACTTTGGTGCGAACGAGTCTGTGATCTGTGTGACATTCTGCTCTGGGCATCACTGGTATGCATGACGTCTTTTAAGTCACGATAACGCACTAAAATATAATCTAACAAGTGCCAATGTTTAGACCTGAGATGCATCCAGGTTGTCGTTTATGCCAATGGTAATGGATATCTGCATTTGAATAAAATCTTATGGAGAGGTCCAAAATACCTGTGCACCCACTCGCAATATTTTGCACTGCAAACTGACTCCTAGTTTGTGTACACAAATTATTGTCATAATTCTGAACACAGATACAATTACCTACCTCTAAATCTCCAACATTTAAAACCGGCCCATCACCAAAATCCAATGCATTTAAAACTTAGCCCGGTCCACGTATCACTTCAATATTTATCTATCTTCATAAATCATAATAGTATTTAGCTTTGCCAAACATGTATTCACCCATACACTGAAATAACATAAAAACGATTCAAAATCTACGTCCATTCAGCGACATAGGTCCGTATGTAGATGCATTATTATATTTACAATAACATCAAAAAAGGATGACTTTGTTAAACGGCCAAAAAAAATCACATCGGGCCCCCGGGAGAAATTAATAAAAATATCAAAATCTATAAATCATGGCTACTACATGGATGGCTACGTCGTAATGAACAGTATTTGGAAAAGTACAAATTATATATTTTTCAGTGGTTTATTTTTCACATTAAACGCACAATAACTGTGTAAAAATATAATTACACCTTACAAACCTTAGGCAAATGCGTCGAAAAATTGTGAATATGTGGGGCTGGGGTTCACCAAAACCACCCAACTGTACCCCATTGAGGCTCACAAAAACCTCCAACTACAGGCCCTATCCACCCACTGAGGATACATCCAATTGCCGAAATACTGGGGGGCTAAATATATATCCAGCGTTCCATCCAAAGTAATGGAGGGTGTGGCCAAGCTTCACATTGAGACAGACGTGCATTTGTCATCATTGTATAATATGTAAACAAATACACCATTCATTAAACGTGCATATTAATAAATATGACGCGGCTTCATGACTATTAGTAGCCCTGGGCTTATTAAATGTTTGTAAAAACCAATATGACAACGTTTCAGTGAAAAGAGAATTTAAGCAACGCATGTTTGCAAATGACAAAATGACATTTTCGACGTTTAGATACAATGATAAGGCCCGATTTTAGCTAAAAATAGGACCGTTCGAGGGGTAAGAAAAGGAATGAAATCTAGGCCTACATCGGTTGCTCTGACTGTGAGTCTGTGTCAGGAAAACACACGAGGCGTCAATCAAATGGGTGAGTTTTGTTATTCCGATAGCGATAGAAATCTTAAATATGTTATAAAAAAATCCTATCGCGGACGCTGTCACACTGGAGACATTCCTGTAACGAACGCATGTCACCATCAAATCTTGTCAGTGCACAGTGCCTCGTGCGTACGTGCATTCGGTTGACTGAGATCATACGTAATCGCGTTGAAAGCGCGCGTAAAATAATCGCATTCGATAGCACTGCTCCCCGGGCATGGAGGCCGAGCTAGTTCAACTGTCAGTCGGCCCGACGAGTCATTTCTTGCCTAACGCTGCGTCAGACTCGTAAACATAAGCAGCCGCTTTTGACCATTGGCCGCAAGCGACTTTTTTAGCCTCAGCCAACTATAACGGTCAGAGGTAGGCTACTGCCATGGATATGCACCGGCTGGTTCACGCGGTCGTACTCGTGGGGCGCGTGTGCCGTTACTGAGCTGCGATTTGTGTTTTCAACCGCACTCGGACAATGTAAGGTCCACACAGACAGGATGCAGTCATGAAGGAGTGAAAAAGCCGACGGACTGGTCAAACAGGAGGAGTTGTGTCAAGCCATTGCCTAGTGTTTGGCCGAATCTCCCAGCATCCTTCGGCGGTCGCCATCTTTGTTGTTGTTCTTTGTCCAATGTAAACCTGTGTGGAGCGAATTTTCAATGAAAACTCGGGCAAAATGTCGGCCCGGCGCAAAGGCAAGCCACAACATCGAAAGAAGCTCGAAACACGTGAGTATCTCTGGTTTTATATGGCTGTCGTGACTGATATGTCAAGATTTGTATAGATTTTGGGCCGTAACGGCGAGGTTGTGTGGTCAGGGCTTAGGCCGTGCGTGATCGCCGGGATCTCTCGTTTTTTGTACGGCCATAAAAAACATGTAGCCAGGTCAAGAACAGCGGACATTAATTAATATAGCAGTCGCCGATTCACGGACACTCGATGACCTGAGCAGGACACGTCTGCGGGGGGCGTGACCAGGCGTGATATTTCAATGGTCAACTACTCGGGTCAGGACAACGTGATTACACTTGAATTGGCCTAATTGCCTTGGGCCGGCGAGCGATTTGCCGCGTTCCGGCAGGCTGGCCACCAACTTTAGAGCACGCTGTGTAAACATTCACTGTTTCAGATCTCCATTTATTATAAAATGTTATGGATAACTAGGCATTACATATACATTGACAGCGTGGTACTTTGCGTGGCTCAAGACAAGCTGCCTTTCCAATGAACCAGTTTGGCCTGGCTATTGATTCAAAGGTTTATTTTAAGATTCAGTTTGAATGTTAGGCTCAGACAAGGGGAGGTGTGTGTGACATCACAGGCTGGTTTAGAATTACACAAGCTGAGCCAGTGGGCAGACACTGGCAGCCTATCAGCTGTGACCAGCTATTACAAAATGTCTATGTAATAGCAGCAGGTCCCCTGTAGCTGCTTCAGGTCACCACAGGTCAACAACCCAGGCTGTGGTGATTGACAGCCAAAGCAGCTGCATTTATCTAGAGTCGGCTATTTTTTATAAGTCTGCATAGCAGCCACCCTGTTTGGTCAGTGAAAGCTCCACAGAGTCATGGCTGTTGCGGTGTTGGCATATTAGGAAGGGTATTTAAATGCAGTCATATTTATGAAGCGTACGGTGCTCAGAATCAACATAAATATAAAAAAGTCTGCAGGTGGACGTATAAATACAATAAAAAAGTGCTAATTTAATTAAAATCATCTCTGGGGAATCACGCAAAGGCGTCTTAAATATTTTTTAATGTATTAACTTGCTACGTACATAAACTGTGTAAATGGCTGCGTTTTATAGAGCGACTGTGTGAAGTTAGATTAACGGGTTACATTAAATAACCCATAAATTTATCTAACTTCACATGGTCGTTCGGTAAAATGCAGCAATTTATACAACTTTTATATATGGAGCAATTTAATATACATTTAAATAAAAAATATTTCTAATGCCTTGCATGAATCCACGTAAATAATTTTATGATGGGATTATGTTATGTATAAAGTGTAATATATATGATAAATAGTAAATTATTTAAATTATACAGTTATAAATATACAGCATTTATTAATTAACTAGTATATTTAAATGTAAAATATATTTATAACACAACCATCCATATTTATAACACAACCACCCACCTCTCAAATAACTGACATCTGCAAAGCTGTATATAAATATTTACCTAAGTATATATGTGTAGCCTGACTCAAAATTTTTATTATGTATGTTTACACGACAGTTATACACTAATGCATTGAAGAATGCCACCATGATGCGTGGCAATACGCAAACAGAGACAAGACTGGTGTATTTGCTAACCACAACATTTCCTTCATTATTGCCTGTCTATTTTACTTGAATATGGGGTTAATATAAATCCATGAATACTGTATAAAAATACTTAATTTACCAGACCTGTGGAAAACATAATCGGTTAAATGAGTGTATACCAAAGCTTATCATTTGATATATTTATTTTGAGCACATGATCCATTTCAGTGCAGATATTTTATGGGACCTTTTATCTAGATATATTAGTTTTAACATGAAAAATATTTAGCATGATAGTTATTAAGTGCAGTTGCAAAAATATAAATGTACATCTCAATTTCTTTATTTTACAGTTTATACAGCCAGCTCTATTTATTTCCATTTCATGTAATTAATTCCTGCAAAAAACGTGCAAGTTAATAAATACTGCAAAAGTAAAATATTGTTTCTGCAGCAGTTGCATTTTGAATTATTTGGGAATTTGGTGTGTGGAAAATGTTCTGGCAATTTTAGTAAAGCATGTAATCTAAAAATAAGAATTCCATGTTGAGCAGACAGATCCCAAGAGGATATTGCTGTCTCTTGATACACAGAGTACACCAGTTACCTCGTGTGTCTATGAGTAGGGGTATCACTTGGTTGGACCTACAAAAAACAGGGATGAAAGCAAGACAATGATCCTGTTTCCTGGTGTTACTTGTTGGGTGTCAACAGAAGAGTTGAGTGTGATATACAATAGTGACTGTCATCACTGTGGGCACCCACCAGTGCTGCGGGAAAGGTTTTTTGCAGTCACATTTGACACCACTGTTACTGACCTGTGTTGTTTTTGCAAAAAATAAAAACTCAGTACACATATGGCATTGACAGTGTGCCAGACACAGTTGTGGCAATAGTTTGTGGAGTGTGATCTGAGATATATGTACCACTTGGTAAAAATATACCTGCTCAGTTGTTCCATACATATGCCAGTTAGAGTAATTAATGTAAAAAAGAAATATATATAAATTAACTGATACATATTTATGACAGTTTGAGATTTTATATATAATTAAAATGCCAAGATTCTCTATAATTTTCCTATCAAAATTTACATATAAGTTAAGAGTGTTGGATACTTCATTTTTGGTCTTTTTTGCTGTAGTATATTTCATGTCAGAAATTGTAAAGAAACAGGAATTTGATAGACCAATACATCATCCTAAAGCATTATATTTCACCTAACAATATGAAGATGTATATGTTTCTCTTGCAATGAAGTGGTAAAACTAAGATGCAAAACATCATGATAGCAACACATTATGATCAGATTCAATGTAGCAATGTCCTGCACAACTCTCCTTTAAATTGTTGACCATTACCAAAAACAGTCTGTGAACATTCCCATCCCTATGTTGTCTTACACCAATCCCTAAGATGTTACTGTCAACAGCTTTCCAATGAAACCTTGTTCTAACTGCAGTTTCCATCAAATTGTAACTCACAACTTTAGTGCAAATTTACAGTATTTACTTTTCTGTCAATTAGCTTTTTATAAATTTTTATATGGATTTGTTTTGGAAAAAAGCAATTCACACTTTCCTTTGAGCTCTAAGCATTGTCGTCATTAAGCCATCATCAAAATTCAATAGAAAACTGGATCACTGACAATAATCAAATATATGCAAGTGTAAAAAAATATTATTTATATGGCATTTTATGTTACAGAACTATGCAAATTTGCATTTAAAATGTGATGTTTAATTATTTCATAATAAAATGTTTAAAAAATATACATTTTCTCAACACAGGACTGAGCTTGTAAAATGTTATTAGCTTATAAAGAAGATATCTAGATTTAATATGAAAAATGTAAACTGGTGATGGAAAGTAAACAATTTTATGACTTATGACATTTAAAAATTAATACACTATTGATTGAAATTAAAATAGATAAATGAGCGAAAAATGAAAAACTGCCAAACATGTTCCAAAAATGTTTTTTTGAATGATTTCTAGTACCATTACGGTTCGTCGGATCCCAACAATTTTGATTTCATTTGAAAGTTTAAGCTTTCTGCTATTCAAACACATAAGTGGTTTCCTGATAATCAATCCTAAAATGAACTAAAAACAGACCTACAATCGTGCCCATTCTGGTGTCTAGGCACTGCGAATGATGTTAGTTCGTTGACATAGTTCACCAATCTACCGATTGAGGCACCACTATGCGATTTCATGGTATAAGCTCCACCCACTTTCAAGCGGCTGCTAAAATGACATACGCGAAGTAGGCGTGACGTCACAATCATGTATATCAACCAACGCAACAAATTTTTACCCGTTGGTTGGTGTGTGCTTTATTGTGATGTCATGCCAACGTAGCGATATATCAGTTTTGCTGCGGTTTAAAAGGGGGTGGAGCTTGTAACATGAAATCAAGAAATGGTGAAGTGTGCCAGTCTGAACCTATGCAAATAAGGAAAACAGTGCCGCAATCGGAAGATTAGTGTACTGAGTACCCGCCGCCAACATTGTTCGGAACCGTACAGAACACCGAAAACGGCGTGATTGTAGGTCCGTTTATAGATGTTCTTTGAATAGTTACTGGGAAATCTAGATGTTAGAATAACAAAAAGTGCATCCTTTCAAATTATACCAAGATCGTCGGGATAGGACGAGCCGTGAGGGTGCTGGTGACTAGAATTTAATGTTTTGGACATGTTCCGAGTTGATAATTTTTTGCTCGCTTATCTATTTTTGTTGAAATGTACCTTCATATTATTTGTAAAGTGTAATATTTTCAAAAGAACTGTGATTAAGAATTTAAGCAAATAACTCGCTGCAGGTGTGCTGAGTAGAAATAAAGGCTCACTGATCCAGGTAGATAGCTGTTAATAGCAATTTGCTCAGGCTGAGGTAAGAGGGAAACAATTGCCCCCTAAAGGTATTGCACAACAATCACATAGCACCATTCCTGAGAGCTGGAGATGGTACACAGGTGTGACTTAACACCTGTGATCACTGATGAGATCCCCTCATGTGATCACCCTGCCCTTTTATTTCAGAGCAGGGTCCTTTGTGTTTACTGATATTGGTTCTTTTCACCACATATTCTCCCACTTGTCAGCACATAGTATGGTGGATCGATCTGCTGTACAGATGAGGTCTTGATTTGGGAGAGTAGTTCATTAATAAGCCAATAGAGCACTCGAGAAGACGTTTGATCAATGACATTTATTGACCAGGGCCCCGTTTAGGGGAACTCATTAATTGAATGTGGAGGAAGTGTTTGGTTTAATCGGTTAACGTTTTAATGGACCGTAGTAGAAGACTTGTATTGTAAGATTCAGGATGGCTGGTAATTAAAAATATGTTGGTTTTTATCTCACTAACTGCCTACGAAACCTTCTGAAAATAATATAATAAACAGCTGCTAACAGTTAAATAAAAAAAAATCAGCAGACATTATACGTATGTTTACTTCGTTGTTTCTCAGGAATTTCAAGTGCTTTACTAATATGTTTTGTATAGTTAATTAAAATATTTAATTTGTTTGAATAAATGCGTTTGACTAACTGTTAAGTTTGTCCATGGTGCTAATCATAATATCCCTCATACTTTATCCCATTGTGTTGAATTTCTACATTTCCAATAAATCTGTTGAACATCTACATTAAATCAGCCTTTCTGTAAAGGAGCTAGTTTTCATATATTATATGAAAAAGTGTTAGGTTTTCCATCAATAACCTTGTACTTGTTTTCCAAATATGTCTGACGTTCTTTTTTCCAATGCAAAATCAGTAGATTCTTTCATAGATTTATGACTGCGACATCACGACATTAGGTGGACCATGCACCGGTCTGGAAATTTAGCTTAGTAGAATTTGTGAAAATAATATCGACATAGACCTGGGGGCGGGGTAATAAAATGGTCACATGATAGGGCATGGGCATGATAGTGGCAAATGCCTACTTCATGGCTTGAAGCAGCATACTGTATGCCAGCAAGATATACGATAGATTAATAATTTCATATATTCAGTAATAAAGAGTTTGATATTACACTTTGTTGACAGCTACAATGTGGCCCATTAATGCCAACTCCAGGGGCAAGACACATTCGTATGAATGGTTTATAAATAATAAGCAGGCGTACGATATGCACATATATATATATATGTGTGTGTTAAGAGTAACTGATACATTTTATTGAATGGGTAGAACTACTAGAAAAAATTGTTTGAAAGTTATTCAGCGCTCATATCTGTAGTTTGTTGGGAAAGCATCATTGATCACTGTAAATACAAAATGGAATTCCATACAAAAAATATATAACTGTTATATTTGAAACGGAACCTGATTGTTAGAGCCTTCATATGAGTCATTGCAGAATTTAATAAAGTCTAAAATGGTGTCTTATACAAATTGGTTAAATTCATCTGAACATTTGTGTATGCAGCCTGTTTCCAATTATTTATGTAATCAACAAAAAATCAAGAATTCAGTAAAAACATAAAAAGAAAAACAAGATTAAAAATGAAATTTTAGTCCATCGTGGATATAGGTGTTATAATGTTAGCGCTCGGTGGAGTGACAATGGCAATGGTAGAGCACTATTATATTCTCAGACATCATGCCACTATCTGTTATAATGGGCCGCTTTCTCAACAGCTGGGGTAGGTAGGGTCAGACAAAGAAATCGCCCTCACTCCAAGTGTTGGCTCTAGTGGTCATCCCATTGAGAGTATCATCCTGGTGAAATACTCCTCCCAACAATGACACCATGTCGACTCGACTCTCATTAATTATAATCTGCGAAGGTGTCACTTGAAAATTGTCCGTGTTGACTGACTATTGTGATACATAAATGTGCAGATGTTACGTGTGGAAGCCTGGACTCGGGACACATCTGTCCTTTCAACTGTCTTGGACGTGCCTGGACATGCGCACAATGTCATTGTGAGGTGATACAGATCTGTCCACCAGGTCCAGCTTGTGTAGCGCATGGCCACGTAGAGCGTTAAAGTGTGACAAAGATTTATCGAGAGTCAATCTGATTTTGTGTATTTGTAGTCGATATAACCTCCCAAAGATGATCTCAATTCTTCTGCTGTGTTTCGTACCATTCTTTGTGGTTTTTGTGAGATTTACTGTATATGAAAAAGGGTGTTTCGTTGTGTGGTTTTTGAAGAACCTTTAACAAGATTGCCACTCAGAGAATTGACTCTAGAAGGCTGGTGGACAAGAAAGCCTTTTGGCTTATTGATAGTCCAACCCTTTTTAATTACGTGTATCCCGCTCTTCTGAGGTGTGTCGATTTTATTTTTAAACATGTTCACACTACTACCACTCGTCTACCCACTTAGTGATATCTTCTAAAAAATATAACATATTTATTAGGCATGACCTCGCTTTTAGAAACACATGTTGAGATGGGTTTATCAAGTTATGTTTAACAAGAAAATCCACCACGTGATCTTTAATTAGTCTTTCTAATAATTTACAAATCACCGATGTTAAACTAACTAGTCTATAATTATCTGACTTGTTTCTCGAACCTTTTTTGAATAACGGTATAATGTTTGCTTCTTTCCATTCTAAAGGAACCACTCCCTCTTCTAATGACAAGTTGAAAACTGTTGCAAGCGGTATGCTAATTTGTTCTACAATTTCCAATAGTTTGGGTGGAATGCCATCCACTCCAGGTGATTTATTATCCTTCATAGCCCTAATTTTCTTAGCTACCATTTCTGGGGTTACAATTAACTGTCTTAAATAGTCTGATTCTGCCCCCTTGAACTTAGTCTCTGGTACTGGCAGTGAACTAGTGTCTTCTCTGGTAAACACTGAACTAAAATACTCATTCAGGTCTTCTGCCATTAAGAATCCCTGTGATATTATATTTCCAGCACTACCTTCTAGAGGACTGACCTTATCCTGAACCTGTTAATAATAATAATAATAATTAAGTTTCTTACATAGTGCTTTTTAGGTAAATCAGTACCAATCAAAGCACTTCACAGAATAAAATGGCGTATAGACTAAATGCTAAAATATCAATTAATTAAATAAACTAAAAAAATAGGGTGTGAAAATACAGTTTCAAAAGAAATTTAAGAAAATAGAAAGGACACAGTACTCAGTGAATGTTGTTAAGCTTGTCCCTTGCAGGCTTGCATGAATCCTACATAGTCCCAGCACTTTGGCGCCATCCAGTACAAACAAATTTACAAACATGAAAAATCTGTGGTCCCGACTCCGAAATTTGCTGCCTCGATTCGGATCCGCAGAGTGCCTTAACAGATCGTTGGTATGGATGATCCCGCTGTGTTTTTTCTTATTCATTTACTTTAACTAATGTCGTGTTTGGGGAAGAACTCGGACACAAGAGATATTGGAGACAAAGTGGGGAAGATGCAACTGGTTGCCTCTCTTGCCAAGTAAGGACCACTTGTCACTCGCAGTAGTCGTCAATTCATAATTTCCCAGAAAATACTTATAATTAACAGTGGACCTAGTTTTAGTTAGTTTTATTTACTTATTTATACACCATTTAAAAGTTTTAAAATTAGTTTTAATTACTTTTATTTTATATCCGATTCGTTTTAGTTAGTTTTATTTACTTATTTATACACCATTTAACAGTTTTAAAATTTGTGTTATTTACTTTTATTTTATATCCGATTCAATGTTTTTTAATCTATTTCATTTAATTATTTCATCAAATTTTAAAGTACTTATTGTAATGTTCAGCTTCTATAGGTGCAAAGTAAATAAACTTATTATTGGTGGGCGAACCAAGGTTGTGTTTGATCATAAAGCATTGCCAAGGAAACGGTTGGACACAAGGAAGACCATCGGTCAAGAGGAATTTGTACAAACATTCATCTCACCAGAGCAATATATATTGAAACTGAAGTTCCACAAAGGAAGACAGTAATACGACAAAGTGGCTGTGTATTATGTAATATATACAACCACCAAAACTATTGGTCGACTCTCATGTGCTGTGCCAAATGTAAGTTTTAACCATGAATTGAGACGTTATTGCACGTAAAAACATGTTGAAAGGAGTGGTAATTTTTGTGCTAGTTGCATTTCTGTCTTGATCATATTTCATTTGTCTAACGGATGAGCACAATACATTTGAGATAAGGGCTCACAATCACTAAAACATTATCTCCCTAATTATCTACCTAATTCAAGCATTTAGCTTTTTTGTGTAGGTGTAGGACATTACAAAGTTGGTGGCCCTAGCCACCTGTGAATGGTCCACATATGAACTGAGACCGAGAGACTAACTTGTATAAAAAGCGTGTTTTGCTAAAATTATTACTATATTCATTTAATGATTAATTAAAAACATGTGTTCGTAACATTATCATTGTACTCTCTTTACATGTGTTCGTAACATTATTACTGTAGACTCTCTTTACATGTTTTCGTAACATTATCACTGTATACTCTCTTTACATGTGTTCGTAACATTTTCACTGTATACTCTCTACATGTGTTCGTAACATTATCACTGTATACTCTCTTTACATGTGTTCATAACATTATCACTGTATACTCTCTTTACATGTGTTCATAACATTATCACTGTATACTCTCTTTACATGTGTTCATAACATTATCACTGTATACTCTCTTTACATGTGTTCGTAACATTACCACTGTATACTCTCTTTACATGTGTTCGTAACATTATCACTGTATACTCTCTTTACATGTGTTCATAACATTATCACTGTGTACTCTCTTTACATGTGTTCATAACATTATCACTGTATACTCTCTTTACATGTGTTCGTAACATTACCACTGTATACTCTCTTTACATGTGTTCGTAACATTATCACTGTATACTCTCTTTACATGTGTTCATAACATTATCACTGTATACTCTCTTTACATGTGTTCGTAACATTACCACTGTATACTCTCTTTACATGTGTTCGTAACATTATTACTACACTCTCTTTACATGTGTTCGTAACATTATCACTGTAAATTCTCTTTACACTGTTGAATACATTCAATGACAGCCAAAAGTAACATTGTACTTTTTAGAAAATCCTAACTAGTCGTTATATTTGTTGCGCCTGAGCACGATTCTTTCAGATGTTGTATTTCAGCATCGTAAGTGTTGAGTTTAAAAAAAGTCAAATTACATATAATTTTACGGGAATGTATCGAAGCCATCCAGAGGATTGAAACCACTTTCTGTTGGTGTTGTGTATGGTTGTGTATGGTGGGTTCGCCGCCTTGCAAAATCGGTGAGAATGTAAATGGCTGCTGGTTGAGCGCCACGTCGAATCGATGGATCCGCTTCGGAAACAAAATGGCTGCAGCCCGCATGGAATTGACCTGGAGTCATCTGTTGCTTTTTGAAGCTGCATATTCCGTCCTTTTGTTGCTTTGTCTCTTTACCCTCTTTGTGTGTTTTTTGCTGCTGGCGTTGTGCAAGCCCATGTAAAATAACACCACATGACGATGTCATTAAACCTGAAGTAAGCAGACTTATGACACAGTAAAAATCAGACTTTCTGGCATCGACTATTCGTTTTTATCATAAGTGATCTGCATTTAATAATCATCGTATGTTGCTATAATTTAAGGAGTCATCTTAATCGTGGTCTTCACGGTAGTGCTCGCAAAAAACCGAAATAAAGACACAGAAATTATGTTATTACACTTTCAGCAGTGATGTAGCCAGTCTTTGTAAATGCGCTTTATTTGCTCAAAAACCTGCATTCATCATGTAATTGAATCGATCCTGCATGTATGTGCTCTGCCAGGGTTCATTCCTAACTCGACAGTCTTTGAAAGGTTAACCTGTGGAAATAATAGGCTTTTCAGCAGCAGTGACATTTGGCGATTATGTGTCACTGTCCCTTGTGACTGGGCATCTAATAGCCGATGACCAGTGTTTGTGATGTTACTACAGAGTGATAGGACACAGTGAGAGGAGGGAATACTCTGGCAACTGTCAACTCCAGGTGTCAACTGATGATCTGCTTCAAGTGTTACAGTGAGACACTTGTGTTGAGATGTGACTATCTGTGGGTGTTGTTTTTGTTGAGGTGGTGGAGCAGGTAAATACACTGCGGTTAGCACTGCATGTACTAGTAGCTGAGCCATTTCTAAATCACATTTAAGCCAACGTTAAGAAGATAACAGTTTACCTGGAAAGAACGGTGAAAATTCAAGGGGAATGGTGATCAATGAAAAGTGGAATAAACAGTTTGTTTATGTAATAAATGTAAGTGAACAACTAAGTAACTTGAGAGGGAGGGAGGGGAGGAAGAGGGAAGAGGTAAAAGGAGAGAACTGTTGCAAATGTACGGATATACTGTGAACAGTGTAAGAAGTGGCCAGTCAAGACAAGCAACAGGGTTAGGCAGAATTTGTCAGTTGCTAGATCAGTAGTTGCTAGATCACTCGTCAACCAACATATTTTGAAAATCTCCCATATATCTTAAACATTCACAGCTTTCAAAATAAAGACATTCAAAACAATAGCGAAATGTCAAAGTCGTGGGCAGCTAACAAAGTGAACAGTCCCTAGAGTGATACATTCAGTGTCACAGAAAGTGAACAGTCCCTAGAGTGATACATTCAGTGTCACAGAAAGTGGACAGTCCCTAGAGTGATACATTCAGTGTCACAGAAAGTGAACAGTCCCTAGAGTGATACATTCAGTGTCACAGAAAGTGAACAGTCCCTAGAGTGATACATTCAGTGTCACAGAAAGTGAACAGTCCCTAGAGTGATACATTCAGTGTCACAGAAAGTGAACAGTCCCTAGAGTGATAAATTCAGTGTCACAGAAAGTGCACAGTCCCTAGAGTGATAAATTCAGTGTCACAGAAAATGAACAGTCCCTAGAGTGATACATTCAGTGTCACAGAAAGTGGACAGTCCCTAGAGTGATACATTAGTGTCACATAAAGTGGACAGTCCCTAGAGTGATACATTCAGTGTCACAGAAAGTGCACAGTCCCTAGAGTGATACATTCAGTGTCACAGAAAGTGCACAGTCCCTAGAGTGATACATTCAGTGTCACAGAAAGTGGACAGTCCCTAGAGTGATACATTCAGTGTCACAGAAAGTGCACAGTCCCTAGAGTGATAAATTCAGTGTCACAGAAAGTGAACAGTCCCTAGAGTGATACATTCAGTGTCACAGAAAGTGCACAGTCCCTAGAGTGATACATTCAGTGTCACAGAAAGTGCACAGTCCCTAGAGTGATACATTCAGTGTCACAGAAAGTGCACAGTCCCTAGAGTGATACATTCAGTGTCACAGAAAGTGCACAGTCCCTAGAATGATACATTCAGTGTCACAGAAAGTGCACAGTCCCTAGAGTGATACATTCAGTGTCACAGAAAGTGCACAGTCCCTAGAGTGATACATTATTAGTGTCACATAAAGTGGACAGTCCCTAGAGTGATACATTCAGTGTCACAGAAAGTGCACAGTCCCTAGAGTGATACATTCAGTGTCACAGAAAGTGGACAGTCCCTAGAGTGATACATTAGTGTCACATAAAGTGGACAGTCCCTAGAGTGATAAATTCAGTGTCACAGAAAGTGGACAGTCCCTAGAGTGATACATTCAGTGTCACAGAAAGTGGACAGTCCCTAGAGTGATACATTCAGCGTCACAGAAAGTGGACAGTCCATAATCCATTTGTGGGACAGTCCCAAGACTGTCCAGCAGTAGGACAGTGTCCCTGGACTGTCCAGCAGTAGGACAGTGTCCCTGGACTGTCCAGCAGTGGGACAGTGTCCTTGGACTGTCCAGCAGTAGGACGCTCTCCCCAGACTGTCCAGCATTGAAACACTGTCCAGCAGTAGGACACTGTCCTCAGACAGTCCAGCAGTGGGATACTGTCCATAGACTGTCCAGCAGTGGGACACTGTCGCTAGACTGTCCAGCAGTAGGACACTGTCCTCAGACAGTCCAGCAGTGGGACACTGTCCATAGACTGTCCAGCAGTAGGACACTGTCCTCAGACAGTCCAGCAGTGGGACACTGTCCATAGACTGTCCAGCAGTAGGACACTGTCCTCAGACAGTCCAGCAGTGGGACACTGTCGCTAGACTGTCCAGCAGTGGGACACAGTCCCTAGACTGTCCAGCAGTGGGACACTGTCACTAGATTGTCCAGCAGTGGGACACTGTCCCTAGACTGTCCAGCAGTGGGACACTGTCGCTAGATTGTCCAGCAGTGGGACACTGTCCCTAGACTGTCCAGCAGTGGGACACTGTCGCTAGACTGTCCAGCAGTGGGACACTGTCCCTGGACTGTCCAGCAGTGGGACACTGTCCGTGGAGTGGTGGGAGTGAGAGACTGTGTGGTGAGACAGACATGGGTGCAATATGAGAAGGTATTTGTCGAAGCACCCTGCCTGGGCCCTCCCAGCGGGCTGCTGTCCCTCCCGCTCAACCCATCACTTGATAAGTGCACAGGCCGTCAGCCTCCTGCCACAGATAACTGCCAGGTCTGCTCTGCTCAACTTTTTTCACTGCCCTGGGCGGTGGCTGAGCCGAAGCACAGCCAGAGGTGCTCCCGATATAGCGACCTCTCCCATCGCCATGCCAGCAACCTGATACATTTGGCGGTCATTTTTTGTACTAGTGGCCCCGGCCGCCGCTGCGTTGTCGAGAGGGTAAACCGGTCAGACAGAAAGCCACAAGTGGCGTTTTTGTGAGCGCGGGCCGTGGCGTGACCTCATCGATCCTTGGGCGAAGTGAAGCCAGCCGCTGCGTGCTTGTGCATAATCGTTGCGTAGCTCCTCCGTGTGTGCGTTTGTCCATTGCGGGGCCATGCTTGTGCACCCTGTCTTATGGTTGAATAATCTACGAGGTCAAGCACTTTATCGTTTTACTGCGAATCTTGCCACCGTCATTGTAGCGCACAGACCAGCCTTGGTGTCGGTGCTCAATTGTGGCCTTCAGTCGGCGAGCTCCGGTTTCACCTAATTGCCACGTCACCGACAATGCTGTAGCTTCCCGTCGACTCCACTCAGGTGTGAAAATTCATTGTCGACTCAACCCACAATGCGGGCTGATGGCCCCTACGGTCCGGTGGAGTTGGAAGTTGGTTTCCACCCCGCTGCCCCTGCTGCGCCCAGACTGCATACTTCACCCCACCCCAGACACTCACAGACATTTCTCATTCCACACCATGCAGTGTTTGATGGCAGGGGTTTATGTCTGTGGTTGGATAAATAAATTGGAAGGCTCACCTGCAGATGGACTGCTGGGAGTTTAGTGGTTGTGAAATTGTCCCTAGACTAGAGATCAGACCATTGGACAATGTCCCTTCAGGGTTCAGACTATTGGACAATGTCCCCCCATAGTTCAGACCATTTGACAATGCCCCTAGAGAGTTCAGATCATTTGACAATGCCCCTAGAGAGTTCAGATCATTGGACAATGCTCCTATGGAGTTCAGACAAGTGCCTTATTAGAAACAATTTAAATACAAATGTATGCTCTTGTAAAATAAAAACCATCATACTAGTCTTGATAATATATTTTTTTAATATTATGGTTGCCATATTTTTCAGCCATGATATAGTTAATCATCGCCGTGTTAGTTTTGCTGTGAATTTTTTATTTTACCATAAAACAAATCAATTTAATTAATGCATTAATTAATTGGTATCCATAATTAATTGACTTAAACATTGGTCTGGTTGTTGCCCGTAGCAACCAGACAATGAACAGGAGGCAGTTTTTGTTATTATTTTTATCATCCGCAATATTCGTTTATGGTTCAGTTCCAGCGAATGACAAATGATCACCAACAAATGTTCTTTCCAATCTTCTAAATACTATTTGAATTACACATAAAAATGTAATTGGTCGAAAAGAAATCATGACCATCCACTAATGTTTTCCAGTACACGTTTGAAACTTTCCGCATCAACTGGTGATGAAAGTGGTAATTTGTGGAGGTGGTGGGAAAACTAGCTAGCACATTCTGTCAATCATGCATGATTAATCCAGTCGGCAAATATATGCACATCGCTGTCAAGTTTTACATCAACAGAAAGAATTTATATCACAATTTCAATTATATTAAACATGTTTTAATTGCGTACAAATAAAATTTACAATGATCTTCAAGATGATTGTCAATGTTGTTTAACTACAAATTGGAATTTTCATTTGAGAAGTTAAGATATGTTTCTATACATCAATTCCATGGATTCTTTCCATTTTCTTTGATCATGGAATCTCTGTGCGAAAAAGGTGAACTCTATTCCAAACCTTGGAGTCCATTTTCCATGATACTGGAATACAAATCAGTGGCCCTACACCAGATGGCATTCCTTAGGGACTGACCAGTAGTAGCCTTTCAGTGACCACTGGACCAGATGATAATCTTCTAATCTGCCAGATGTTATGCTACTGGACATTAACACTCTGGATAATAAATCTTCAGGCCACTGGCCATCTGTACACAAACATTAAGTCGTTAATTATATGGCTGTCCACAAATTAGGCCACTGGACCATCCGACTCCAAGTGTACCAATTGGAGACAATTATTCTGGACATCAGGGCATTTATAGACCAATAATACCCCAGGGGCGAATCCAGATTGTGGCTTCAAATCCAAATAACGTATCAGAAAATGATGAACACAAAATAAGAAAGATATTACATTGATAGTAAGCAATCAAATTAATACAAATACCTTTTTATTAGGGGATCCCCGTTCCATAGCAAACTTTCTGTTACTAAATGCATAAATATATTATTTTGTTGATTGACTTTATATTGTAACTATTTATTATTGTAATTGTATATAGTTTAATGCTCACTACATGTATCATGCCTGTATCATTTACGTTGTTTTTAAATGTCACTTATGGTTTTGCTCCTGGGACAGATCAAATTATCCATCCCTTACTACAGATATCCCACACAATGCTAACTCTAGTAAACAGACCATACAATTTCACTTGTGGTTGGTTCATAGTGGCTGTAGCTTATCCACAAGTGACGGCTATTTTGTGTAAGCATGTCACGGAGGCCCTCCCGTCATGTTATTGCACTTTCGAGGAATGACCGAGGCATGCTTCGACTATGCAGGGGCGTGTAGTACGGGCAGCGAAATATTGAAATGCAAAGAGTGCTCTGTGGCGCAGTATGAGAGTGAGGCTCCATTGGATCGTCCGTCAAAAAAATGTGTAGTAAAGTGGATCGTGGCTTAAACAAACGTTTGTTTTGCGATATCACAGCCGTAACAGCTACGGCTGCCTGGTTTTAAATGTGAAATTTGTGCAGATTTTGTCATTATTTTTTCCATTAGATGGCAAATGGAATTTAATGTTAGTATTGTATGAATCTCGGGCTGGGCTGTTCAGTGGTGGGTAAAGTTGGACTGTTGTTGAACAAGGCCAAGACATGGGGGCCATAGGTCATAATTATTGCCTGACGCCACTGTGATTTCCATGTACAAATCGCCAACCAATGGTTCAGAGTAGAATGTGATAGGATTGTGATTCTGTTGATCTTTGCTTAAAGAGAGAAAGATAAGGCAACAGTTGAGTTACATCACCATTGGAGCAGATGATTGGAATCATAGCTGTGAAGAGAATCGTTCTATCTGGACACCTGGTTCCAGTGTCTTCTGTCTGAAGGGGGCCAAGTCTGCATTGCAACAACCAGTGGAGGCCTCTACTGCTGCACAAAGGGTGAAGACCAGCAATGCAAACCCCCATTGCTACGTGAAGACATTCAAACCCCCATTGCTCCATGAAGACATGGAAACTCCCATTGCTTTATGAAGACATTCAAACCCCCATTGCTCCATGAAGACATGGAAACTCCCATTGCTTTATGAAGACGTTCAAACCCCCATTGCTACATGAAGACATTCAAACCCCCATTGCTCCATGAAGACATTCAAACCCCCATTGCTCCATGAAGACATGGAAACTCCCATTGCTTTATGAAGACATTCAAACCCCCATTGCTCCATGAAGACATTCAAACCCCCATTGCTCCATGAAGACATTCAAACCCCCATTGCTTTATGAAGACATTCAAACCCCCATTGCTCCATGAATACATTCAAACCCCCATTGCTCCATGAAGACATTCAAACCCCCATTGCTTTATGAAGACATTCAAACCCCCATTGCTCCATCAAGACATTCAAACCCCCATTGCTCCATAAAGACATTCAAACCCCCATTGCTCCATGAAGACATGGAAACCCCCATTGCTTTATGAAGACATTCAAACCCCCATTGCTCCATGAAGACATTCAAACCCTTATTGCTCCATGAAGACATGGAAACCCCCATTGCTGTAAGAAGACATTCAAACCCCCATTGCTCCATGAAGACATTCAAACCCCCATTGCTCCATGAAGACATGGAAACCCCCATTGCTGTAAAGACATTCAAACCCCCATTGCTCCATGAAGACATGAAGACATGGAAACCCCCATTGCTGTAAGAAGACATGGAAACCCCCATTGCTGTAAGAAGACATTCAAACCCCCATTGCTCCATGAAGACATGGAAACCCCCATTGCTGTAAGAAGACATGGAAACCCCCATTGCTGTAAGAAGACATTCAAACCCCCATTGCTCCATGAAGACATGGAAGACCCCCATTGCTGAAGACATAAGAAGACATTCACACCCCCATTGATGAAGACAGAAGACATTCAAACCCCCATTGCTGTAAGACAAACCCCCATTGCTCCATGAAGACATTCAAACCCCCATTGCATCCATGAAGACATGGAAGACATTCCCCCCATTGCTGTAAGAAGACATTCAAACCCCCATTGCTCCATGAAGACATTCAAACCCCCATTGCTGTAAGAAGACATTCAAACCCCCATTGCTCCATGAAGACATTCAAACCCCCATTGCTGTAAGAAGACATTCAAACCCCCATTGCTCCATGAAGACATTCAAACCCCCATTGCTCCATGAAGACATTCAAACCCCCATTGCTGTAAGAAGACATTCAAACCCCCATTGCTCCATGAAGACATGGAAACCCCCATTGCTGTAAGAAGACATTGAAACCCCCATTGCTCCATGAAGACATTCAAACCCCCATTGCTCCATGAAGACATTCAAACCCCCATTGCTGTAAGAAGACATTCAAACCCCCATTGCTCCATGAAGACATTCAAACCCCCATTGCTGTAAGAAGACATTCAAACCCCCATTGCTCCATGAAGACATTCAAACCCCCATTGCTGTAAGAAGACATTCAAACCCCCATTGCTGTAAGAAGACATTCAAACCCCCATTGCTGCAAGAAGACATTCAAACCCCCATTGCTGCAAGAAGACATGGAAACCCCCATTGCTGTAAGAAGACATGGAAACCTCCATTGCTGTAAGAAGACATGGAAACCCCCATTGCTGTAAGAAGACATTCAAACCCCCATTGCTCCATGAAGACATTCAAACCCCCATTGCTGCAAGAAGACATTCAAACCCCCATTGCTGCAAGAAGACATGGAAACCCCCATTGCTGTAAGAAGACATGGAAACCCCCATTGCTGTAAGAAGACATGGAAACCCCCATTGCTGTAAGAAGACATGGAAACCCCCATTGCTGCAAGGAAGGAGAAAACGGGCACCGCTAAACAAAGGGTGACCATGAAGGAATAGATAGTATTTAACATAACAAATTCTGCCATAATTAACTGTTTTATAATTATATAATTTACTAAAAAAAAACACTCCCAGTGACCCTATGGGAAGGTCCCTCCCCCTCCCCACCTTCAAGAGGAGTCTAAAGCCCTGGGAGATGGTGAGGGGCCAGGTGCTGGACCTTGCATTACAGTGGTTTTGAGACTTGCTCCTGGCTGGCTGCACCATTGGCTGTTCTTGTCAATTGAATTGACAGGTCCTACAGCCCTAGTGAGATAAAACTGTGCCCTTATGAGGCCTAGGTCTGTGACCTCACTGGGCACTGTGATACTGAAGTCTGGCCTCTGATATGGCCATCTTGCATACACAAGTGGGCAAGATAAGACTGCCCAGAGAGTTGTCTGCCCACTGCAGTGGCCTTGCCAAACAAACACACCTGGTAATACTCATAATGCTGTTTTTTACGCACTGGTAATGGTCTTTTATTAAGCTATCTATTTTGCTTTTTTAAGTTATCTGTTTTGCCCTTTTTTTAAGTTATCCATTTGTAGCTGATGTTTAGTATTATGTCCTATTTTCGTTTTATTGATCACTGCGATATTATTTCATACTGGATTTATAATTGTCGACTGATGTGAAATGACATGTACACTTAATGGATACATGTAACATACACGTGTTCGTATGTGTCATGTCTTCTGTGTGCCATGTCTGTCACAGACGTTGGCGATCATGGCCCTCCAAACCGCACAGTCGTGTGTAGTTTGTAGCAGTTCTGTTGTGCTCCTTCCACACCATGTTGAGAGACTATCTATTATTTCTCTGGCGTCCACATATTCAATCTGAGAATGTTGATTCAGAAATTCAGAGAGATAAATAACGATCTAAGAATATGCTGCATCGACTATGGAAAGGCCAAAACATACCAGCAAAGATAAGAATTTTTAAAACTTGCGTTTTCCCAACAGCTTTATATGGGAGCGAAACGTGGACACTGAACAAAGAAGACATGAGAAGAATACAAGCGTTAGAGATGAAATGTTACAGAAAAGTCTTAAGAGTGCCAAGGATAACAAGAACAACCAATGCAGAGATCCTTAAAAAATTAGACGTAAAGAACTGCCATCTAGTGAATAGAATAAAACGACTAAAACCGAGTTATTTTGGCCACATCAAAAGACACAATTCCTTAGAGAAAACAATCCTAGAAGGCAGAGTAGAGGGAAAGAGAGGAAGGGGAAGACCAAGGAGAAGATGGGAACAGAACATCAGTGACTGGTTGGAAGACAACATCCATCGTGAGAGCAGGGAGACGAATGGCAGGCAGAGCAGCGTATCGTGGGATCATCGGGCAGCTATGTCTCGCAGAGATATGCTGAACTGAAGAAGGTGTCCTCTGGATCAGTTGCTATTAGTGATCCCAGATAGTTAAACGTTCGGTCTTGCTTCAAGAAATATGCTACTATGTTGCATATTGGAGTGTAATTTTTCTTTGAGATGACCATGGTTTCTGTTTTCTTTTTGTTCAGGGACAGACCTTTTTTTTCTCACTTTCCTTTATTACTGTATCTAGCATCTGTTGTAAATCTATCTATTTCATTCTCAGCAATCAGTACCTTGTTGTCTGCATATCGTAAATGATTCATGTTTTATCCCCCTACTTAAATACCTGGCATATCTTCTAATGTACGTAAGACGATCTCACTGTATAGTGAAAAGAGATCGGGGGGGGGATAGGACACACCCTTGTCTTACACCACATTTTATTTCTTGAAATTTACTGATGTTATTTTCTATTTGTATTGCTGCTGTTTCAAGTACAGATTCCTCACAATGTGCGTTGCACTGTTGCCATATAAACATTTTTTTATGGTTAAATATGGTTGACAGAAAACGTTACATTGTGTGAATTTATTTCTTAACGTTTAGTGTCTCCCCGACATTTAGGTAAATTTATAATGTTTTTATTGTCCACAGTTGAGCAAATATCGGTCTATAGTAAACTGATCAGGTGTATTTCTAAACTTTCTCAGGAAATTTCTCAAATATTTCTACAGCCCAACTTTACAAGGCACAACAGCAGGTTAGCGTTATGATAAACCTTGCTTATATATTTATTATTTACATGTTTTATTGGTTATTTATTTTTGCCAGCTTGTTGACGGTTCAGTTATATGTTGTGACTAAAGGTTGGAATAACAAAAGAAGAAGGTGCTCACTGGAGCATGGGGTAGGGTAAATACATGACATAGGGGGAAGGAGTGATGCATCAAAAGGTACATGTTGATGTCAGCCAGTGATGTCAGGTGTCAATCAAAGAAGAATGTCTACTTGTGATGAATCATTTGATACTATGCCAAAAACGACAACTTCCTCATTTGGGTTGTGTTTAGATGAGTCTGTGGGCTCTACAGCCCTTCCTTGCAGTCTTTTGCCTTTCTCTCAACTTTTTATATTTATTACTTCTCCAGTAAAAGTGTACTGTGTCAGTCTTTCCTTACTCCAGTAAAGTTGTACAATTTGTTGATCACCTTCACTGTCTGGGTGATACCTATTGACATTGCAATGTTGATACCTGATAAGCCTTGATTCTCTTACATAATATCTACTTCTATACCTTACTACACTTGCAGTGGTAATCGACATAGTCGTTACAAAGCAGACGTCTTCCTTTGATTTAAGCTGTTTATTCGACTGGTCAAAACAAATTCCTTTTTGCCAAAGCCAGTTTTTTCCGCACCGACCTTCGTCGTATTCCGGTCTGCGTCAAGATACTGCGTGAAATATCGACAGAAATAAAACAACACTTGATCGGGTCATGTTTTTTCACGCGAGGGAGAAACATCGCTCCTTAAACCTGGTTGGTTCCCAGGGCTTGGAGAGGGGCCCACAATGATGGGTTTGTTGTCCACGGTGTATTCTAGGGTCTGGTGAGGCTGGTATCTATGGTATGAGTGCCACATATATAACATGTGCTGTCTGTCTCGGCTATATCTGTAACATGTACTCGCTGTATCTCAGTAACGGAATGGGCCGCGTTGCTGCTCGCTCTCTCTGTGCATGACCCGTGAAGTTGACGACCGATTTACACAGGTTTAGTTAGGTAATGACGTGTTTACTTAAGAGTCTGTGTGTACACTAGAGCCTGTGTTTGCCTTCACGGTCAGCGATTATAATATATACTGATATACAAGCCCTGTGTGTTAATCCGTAGACTTTGGTCCACAATACACCTCAGTGCCTTCCCACAGTTGGTTTGTTATGGAAACTGTTGCAAGCACATATTGCCCACTCTATCTCTTTGCACAGACATTAGTGCTACTGCAAAACTGAACAGTTGGATAAGTGGCCACTACTAGATTATAGGTCTAGGCAATCTGTACGTTAATGAATTTTTAATTATTATTTTATAGTTGGTATGTGATATATGTCTATGTATAGTTCTGGGTACAACTACACTAGATGTTTATAAATACAACTATAGTTTTGTTATAATATAAATGACAAGGAAATATAACAATGAGAAATATATGCAGCGATTGATGCCAATTGTTCCAAACTAGCACCTAAAGTATATTAAAGAATCTAAAAGCTTGCTGATCAATCTACAGAAATTAACAATTATTGTATTGGTTAAGTGTATACAATTGATTTACGTCCATCTTACGTATGGAAAAAACCCTAAAACTGGTATGGAATAAACCCTAAAACTGGTATGGAATTGTTCTTGACCAGGTCACTGTGGTCATTTATCGGTGGCAGTTACACAGAGTGAATGTTGTATTCTGGGTAGGTCTTGTCAACGCCTCATTTTGATGTTCTTCTCAAGAATTTGATATTTCTTACTCAGGGAAGCCATGATAATAGCCATAATCGTTGCAGTAATTGTGTAGCAGTTTACCGGTGCTAACTAAATCATGGTCCACGCTGTCTTGTACATGTTTTTTGTGTGATGGGACAAGTACAGCAAATTAATTAATTAAATTTATCTGGTGCCACTTAAAAAAAGAATCGCAGCAAAAACGAGATGGATTAACTGTCTTCATAAAAAACCAAGGTCTATTTCATAATGGATTCTTATAGAAACTTTACAACAATATGAGCAATTATGTATGTTAAAATAATTTAATATATACATAATTAATTAGTTAACACTCTTCCGGATAGTACATTTGTAATCATTTTGTTCTAAACATAACCAAAATTTAACTTAGGTAAAAAAGGTAATTCAAATTTTTGGACATGTTTAGAAGAAATAAATTTATTGTTAATGCCATTTTATGTTTATTTGGTGTTGATCTTGATCTTCATCTGTATCATTATTTAGCACCATATAAATGGTTTAAAATGTATGTATAATAAATGCATTTTTTAACATTGTTTATAATAAAAAATACAATTAAGACCTGTAACTATTATCTGCAATCATTAATTAAATTTAACAAACCCACTTTGCTAAAAAAAACTGGTTAAATCACGTAGATGTTTTCCCGGACACAGCCCTGTGTCTACTTAAAGCCCAGGGTGAACTATTATCCTCAGAACATAACCAGCCAGTCTGGGCTATTGTCCAGTGAGTAATTGTCCACTTTATAAGTGTCTAATGAGTGACATGATGGTTGAGCGCACAATGGGCAGTGAGAGGCAATTGGACACGGTCGAGCAATTCCTTCAGGTCAGTAAGTGGTGGACATCAGTGGTGACTCATTGGTGTGGTCACAATTTGGTTCATTTTTCTCTTAGCAAGGATGACGAATGATTGGAGTGTATTATCTACTGATTGTGTAAATGTGTGAATTCGTTTAAAAACAGTACCGACAGATGTCTGGTACATGCAGGGTATGGAGAAGTCAAATATTTAATCCCATTAAGTATTGTCAGACAATTAGCATGACGGTGTCTGTCCATTTGGGGGTATTGCTTTGGATGGCAGTCTTGTTAAATTAAATATTATTAAACATTATTAAATATGGTATTTTTTATATAGTTGCATTTTAACGAGCTTTGGCATAGTAATTGTGACTGAAACATACAGCTGACTTTATATTCCTTACTGTTACGCAAGCGAGAAGCTTTGAGGAAGTATTAAATATTTCATGCATTGAGCATCAGCCTATGAATGGGCATTTAACGAAGCATTTCTCTTCCATTGTGCTGTGTAGTGAGTGTAATAGTGACATAGATTAGCACCATCAGAAGCACTGGGTTGTGTCATGTCCGTTTGACCTTTACGCAGGAAGGGTGATTGACAGCGAAACTAACTGATTTTTTTGCAGCGTAATTTTTGAATGAGTCTTGCCACGTTCTCGAGTGGTGAAATCTATTTTTATTTGTCTTTGTATCAGTGCAGTCATCAGATTGGTTTCACCGGACAAAGCCAGTGTTATCCTCATGTGCGAGTGCCGGTGTGGCCCGCAACTGGCCTGGCCCGCAAGTGGCCCGGCCTTTGAGAGGACAGACAAAAAAGTAGCGATTTTAATTTGAAAATTCCAGGCGTGTTGGAATGGTTGTCAGCGAAGATTTCCCAGAGGTGTTCAGGTTTCAGGCAGCAAATCAATGGTCACAGTGTAGCTGGCTGGCCAAGGTTGCCTGTGAGTCCCTGCCAAGTGCTGCTACTTGCAAGGTTTGTTTGACCCACACCCACAGATAAAACTGACAGTCTACCCCTTTCACCGCCTTAACAAATGTCAGTCACTTGATAAGGCATCCTTCACCACCATACCCCCCCCTGTTTTTCTCACACAGGTGTGGCTCTTGGACGGCCTATTGTGTGGCTAGTGCAATTGGAGGACATTAGAAATGTACTTATTGTGACCAAATCATGGCTCGAATCCCAGACGTAGTTCATCGGAAATACAATTTATGGCTTCTCAGATACATAGCCCATCCGTAGCCCATCCATAGCCCATCCGTAGTCCATCCATAGCCCATCCGTAGTCCATCATAACCACTCATCTCTTCTGTCTGTGCAGCAACTCAATGTTTTTTGTTGTTTTTAAATACATTAAACAAGCATTTCGCTATTATGAAGTTTCAATATGTGTTGAAATAGTTTGATTAATTATTTTGCATGGAACCATTTTGCAATGCTTTGTTAGTTGTAAAGGGAAATTGTTTAAATTCTGTAAGATGAAGTTGCCTCTAAATACTTATTTAGAACGCTCAATGAAGACTGCATAAATGTCTGTAGGCATGTTGGTCTAAAACAGTTTATAGTCACTTGGGAAGGTTCAGATTATTAGATGAAGTTCTGCAATAACTTCTAATAATCAGAGGCTATAGGCAGCTTATGTTTCCTAGTTTAGATGTGATTAGAAGTATGGTTATGTTTGAGAAGAAGCAATGTTCTAACAACAACGGCTGGATCCAAGGTGACCCGCTCCAAAACCAGCCATTATTCAGCAAGCTTACATAATGAAGCAGTGACCCAACTCTGTCGCATTTATGACCACGGATTGAGAGAGTGGTGCAATTTTTCATCCATTCGCTGTCAAGTTCATTAAATGGTCGTAGTCGATCGGATGTTGTGATCAATCCCTGTATTTTTGCGTCTGCTTTCTGTGCCGGCAACACAGATAAGCTGAGAAAGAAGTGGATGGCGTGTCAAATTTGCAAGTCAATTGCAAATTAAACTGCTACCAGTGCAGTAAGATGTAAACAGTCGAAGTTCACGCTCCCATCAAACGGTCTGCTGAACAAAGCCATTGCAGAATCAGCACGAGAAAAAGCATGTCAGAGATTGTCTTGGTCCCAGGGCATCAAGTACTGTCATGAGTCTTGTAGCCGTAGCAGCTGAGGTAATATAGGGTACTGTGTGAGGTACTGCATGTGTACTGCAAGGGTTAGGGTGAGGAATTGACTGAGTACTGCATGGACATGGGTAAGGTACTACACCACTGTACATGGTTGTGTTACGGGGGCATGAGTGAGGAATTGAACGAGTACTGCGTGGACATGGGTAAGGTACTACATGGTTGTATTACGGGGGCATGAGTGAGGAATTGAATGAGTACTGTGTGGACATGGGTAAGGTACTACATGGTTGTATTACGGGGGCATGGGTGAGGAATTGATTGAGTACTGCGTGGACATGGGTAAGGTACTACATGGTTGTATTACGGGGGCATGGGTGAGGAATTGATTGAGTACTGCGTGGACATGGGTAAGGTACTACATGGTTGTATTACGGGGGCATGGGTGAGGAATTGACTAAGTACTGCATGGACATGGGTAAGGTACTACATGGTTGTATTACGGGGGCATGGGTGAGGAATTGACTGAGTACTGTGTGGACATGGGTAAGGTACTACATGGTTGTATTACGGGGGCATGGGTGAGGAATTGACTGAGTACTGCGTGGACATAGGTAAGGTACTCATGGTTGTATTACGGGGGCATGAGTGAGGAATTGAATGAGTACTGCGTGGACATGGGTAAGGTACTACATGGTTGTATTACGGGGGCATGAGTGAGGAATTGAATGAGTACTGTGTGGACATGGGTAAGGTACTACATGGTTGTATTATGGGGGCATGGGTGAGGAATTGACTGAGTACTGCGTGGACATGGGTAAGGTACTACATGGTTGTATTACGGGGGCATGAGTGAGGAATTGACTAAGTACTGCGTGGACATGGGTAAGGTACTACATGGTTGTATTACGGGGGCATGGGTGAGGAATTGACTGAGTACTGCGTGGACATGGGTAAGGTACTACATGGTTGTATTACGGGGGCATGAGTGAGGAATTGACTAAGTACTGCGTAGACATGGGTAAGGAATTGAATGAGTACTGTGTGGACATGGGTAAGGTACTAAACGGTTGTATTACGGGGGCATGAGAGAGGAATTGACTAAGTACTGCATGGACATGGGTAAGGAATTGAATGAGTACTGTATGGACATGGGTAAGGTACTACATGGTTGTATTACGGGGGCATGGGTGAGGAATTGAATGAGTACTGTGTGGACATGGGTAAGGTACTACATGGTTGTATTATGGTGGCATGAGTGAGGAATTGAATGAGTACTGTGTGGACATGGGTAAGGTACTACATGGTTGTATTACGGGGGCATGGGTGAGGAATTGACTGAGTACTGCGTGGACATGGGTAAGGTACTACATGGTTGTATTACGGGGGCATGAGTGAGGAATTGACTAAGTACTGCGTGGACGTGGGTAAGGTACTACATGGTTGTATTACGGGGGCATGAGTGAGGAATTGACTAAGTACTGCGTGGACATGGGTAAGGAATTGAATGAGTACTGTGTGGACACGGGTAAGGTACTACATGGTTGTATTACGGGGGCATGAGTGAGGAATTAACTAAGTACTGCGTGGACATGGGTAAGGAATTGAATGAGTACTGTATGGACATGGGTAAGGTACTACATGGTTGTATTACGGGGGCATGGGTGAGGAATTGAATGAGTACTGTGTGGACATGGGTAAGGTACTACATGGTTGTATTATGGTGGCATGAGTGAGGAATTGAATGAGTACTGCGTGGACATGGGTAAGGTACTACATGGTTGTATTACGGGGGCATGAGTGAGGAATTGAATGAGTACTGTATGGACATGGGTAAGGTACTACATGGTTGTATTACGGGGGCATGGGTGAGGAATTGAATGAGTACTGTATGGACATTAAGGTACTAAATGGTTGTATTACGGGGGCATGAATGAGGAATTGAATGAGTACTGTGTGGACATGGGTAAGGTACTACATGGTTATATTACGGGGGCATGAGTGAGGAATTGAATGAGTACTGTGTGTACATGGGTAAGGTACTACATGGTTGTATTACGGGGGCATGGGTGAGGAATTGAATGAGTACTGTGTGGACATGGGTAAGGTACTACATGGTTGTATTACGGGGGCATGAGTGAGGAATTGAATGAGTACTGTGTGGACATGGGTAAGGTACTACATGGTTGTATTACGGGGGCATGAGTGAGGAATTGAATGAGTACTGTATGGACATGGGTAAGGTACTATATGGTTGTATTACGGGGGCATGAGTGAGGAATTGAATGAGTACTGTGTGGACATGGGTAAGGTACTACATGGTTGTATTACAGGGGCATGAGTGAGGAATTGAATGAGTACTGTGTGGACATGGGTAAGGTACTACATGGTTGTATTACGGGGGCATGAGTGAGGAATTGAATGAATACTGTGTGGACATGGGTAAGGTACTACATGGTTGTATTACGGGGGCATGGGTGAGGAATTGAATGAGTACTGTGTGGACATGGGTAAGGTACTACATGGTTGTATTACGGGGGCATGAGTGAGGAATTGAATGAGTACTGCGTGGACATAGGTAAGGTACTACATGGTTGTATTACGGGGGCATGGGTGAGGAATTGACTGAGTACTGCGTGGACATGGGTAAGGTACTACATGGTTGTATTATGGTGGCATGAGTGAGGAATTGAATGAGTACTGTGTGGACATGGGTAAGGTACAATATGGTTGTATTACGGGACATGAGTGAGGAATTTAATGATTACGGACACGGTACCACGTGGGCCAGTCTGCATCATGCAGCATACTGCATTCATTCCACTGTTAATAAATTTGTTTGTGTCCATAGGTGGATATCAGATGTCTAAAAGAGGATTATTTTATGTGTTTTGTGAAATGAATCAACCACTCATCACAGAACTAGAGCAAGAATTGTATTTTATTGAGAGAGAAACTTCAAGAACTACAGTTTGCTTTGCAATCTCCTGGCCTTGTCCTGTCCTTGTCCTATTGGTGTCCCTCCCCGTGTTTCCCCCGGGAAGCGTTAGATGTTCCTGGAAACAGCTGTCACCGACCCTCCAAATCCCTTCACCTCCCCATCGGGATTGACCGCACATTTTTTCCCTGACAGCCCAACCAGTCTGGGATGGGTTTTTTTTGCATCATGAGCCTTGTTCTTGGCCTGGCCTGGACAGGGCCTGTTCGTTAGGCGACCATCAGGTAATTAGTTGAAGAGCGGCCCGCTTCCCCATGCCTTTGTGTGTTGTGTTTGTGAAGACATCAATGATGCAGCAGTGTTGCTAGAGGTTGTACTATGGCGACATGATCCTCCGACCGCCTTCTAACGGCTTCATTAAGATTTCATGAAGGAAATGTTCTAAGGAAACTGATTCCGCCTTCGCGTTTTGGACATAGTACACATCTGCTGAGCGTAATGTCATTTAGCCGATCGTACTCGGAGGTATTACCAAATGCGGGTAGCATTTCTCTGACGCGAATTGAATCTGTCTGTTATTGGCTTCTGCCGGTTGAGTGCCGCTGAAGATCTGTGGAAGGCGGTGCCAAACACATTTAGGGCTTGTCAAAGAACTCATGCGATCAGCACATCGTAAGAATTAGGTGGTTGTTGTGGACAAGCAGTCATCCTTTCGTACACATCATCTTCTGTTTGTTGATGTCGTTTTGTATATATTATATGAAATGAATGTAGATTTTGGAGATTTTAAATAAATGAGAAAATAGTAATTATAGTGCAGTGTCCTGGATTTCTTGTCCGGAAGGAATAAATTTTAGTTGCATAGAAATATTGCAGTAGTATCAAAGATGTGAATTATCTATAACTTATCCAGTATAAAAAAAGCAAATGTATCACCTTTTGGGGGTTTTACGTTATGTATATTTATTTATGTACATACATTTTAGGTTTTTATAATTTATACATGACACACTGTATAGACATTCTTATGTAAGACTTTTAATATTGGTAATTAAAAAATTTATAGTAATATTATTATGTAGTTGTAATTTTGATAGTGTAGTGATTTGTTTGTGTCTTACTAGAAAGATGTCACATTCCTAGAGGGTGCTGTTCTGTTAGTGCATCACCCTCTCTATTAGGTGTTGTATGGTAGAGTGTCTGTTACAGCAAGTGGAGGAAGGCTGTGTTGAATTAAGACCAGTTGCATTACATGACGTCATTTAGCATGTTTGACAAATGTAATCCACCAGGTCTTGTTTCCAGTCCCGGAGGTGTTGCAAATGGAAATGTCGACCATTATTCATGTCATGATCAATGAAAATGAAGTTGGAGATGAGCTGGTGCCATCTGGTGGCCATATTGTACAACATCAAGACTCATTCTACACTCGGCTGGTATAACCCTGCTCTACCTTGATGAAGTGACATCACGGAATCTGCCAATAAAGTGTGTTGTCAAGATTAACAGGTCCTCTTCATCACTAGTGTTTCTTTTCAGATCAACTCAACTGTTTGGTATTGATTGGTTGATTGCCTGTGATGGCGTAGGTTTTAGTAGTCCACAAGGTGGCCCGGGGCAGTTGTTTATATATTTATGATTGTATTGTAGTGAAATAATGGACAGTTTTGTGTATCTAGTTCAGTAATGTTTACACGATAAGCGTGAATATTATGTAAGAGTGTTGTCATTCATTGATTTGGTAATTATTTTTGAAATGGCTTCCCAGTTTCCACAATTTGTAATAAGCAGTTTAGTCCTCACCTGTTGTCAACCATGGTTTGGATCAAGTACTTGTACTTAAGTACTATATTCCAGTAGTTTAGTCCTCACCTGTTGTCAACCATGGTTTGTATCAAGTACTTGTACTTAAGTACTATATTCCAGTAGTTTAGTCCTCACCTGTTGTCAACCATGGTTTGGATAAAGTACTTGTACTTAAGTACTATATTCCAGTAGTTTAGTCCTCACCTGTTGTCAACCATGGTTTGTATCAAGTACTTGTACTTAAGTACTATATTCCAGTAGTTTAGTCCTCACCTGTTGTCAACCATGGTTTGGATAAAGTACTTGTACTTAAGTACTATATTCCAGTAGTTTAGTCCTCACCTGTTGTCAACCATGGTTTGGATCAAGTACTTGTACTTAAGTACTATATTCCAGTAGTTTAGTCCTCACCTGTTGTCAACCATGGTTTGGATCAAGTACTTGTACTTAAGTACTATATTCCAGTAGTTTAGTCCTCACCTGTTGTCAACCATGGTTTGGATCA
The DNA here is from genome assembly GCA_020002185.1 of Paraescarpia echinospica. Lineage (NCBI taxonomy): Eukaryota > Metazoa > Annelida > Polychaeta > Sabellida > Siboglinidae > Paraescarpia > Paraescarpia echinospica. The sequence goes on from CM034538.1 coordinate 67,281,055, forward strand.
AGTACTTGTACTTAAGTACTATATTCCAGTAGTGTCTTGCACTTGAATTTTTTAATGACTAGTACTTGTACTTGTACTTTGGGTTTTTAATTGTCCAATTTTGTATTTGACCAAATATACTTGGGAAGATATAAAGCACATTTTAAGACAAACAAATTGTATGTAAATTAAGAAATATAAAGTACATTTCAAGAACAAAACAATGTACATGCTTAAGATATTTGGAATAAGAAATCATTATTGCCTTTTATTACATGAGTTTAAGTCACCATTCATTCTAATTAAACATCTAGGTTGTACAGTCTTGACATGAGTCAAGCAGAACTTTTGCCTCCAAACAATAGAGTATTGTGTCAACCAGCAATTTATGTCCAAGCTTGTTTGCTCAGGGCAGACGTGACCAAGTCTTTTTACACTCACAGCAAACATGTAAGGTGAAACCCAGGTGTCCATGGGAAGCTGTTGAATCCCCAACTATTTTATGGCCCATACATTTTCTACTAACGTCTTAAAACTATTTGATCTGTTTGTACACAAACCTTAGCATAGATGTGTTTTTAAGTGAATAAATAGCACCTGGATAATGTGACGTATTGTCGATAATTTTAATTAAAATAATTTTATACTTGTATTTGACTAAATATTGTGCATCAAGCAATGTTTGTACGTAATTAGGGAGTAAATGTTAGACTAGTCCCTGTGTCCCTCGGGTTAAGGACATCCATTGTGTCGGTGCATTACCGAGTCTGGCATTAACAGCGGGAATAAGTAAACTGTCTTAGTGGCAGAATTAATTCACGCTCTCATGTTTTGACGATGTTTCCTCTCTCGCTGGATGAGAATACCGAATGCCTAGCTCCCTCCACTTTCAAACAATGGCTTAATCCCCACTCACCAGGGAATAGCCAACTATTGATTTCTGCCAAATGCAGTGTACTTGTTTTTTGTTTCTTCCTTGTTGCCTGTTGCGTTTGAATGCAGCTCTGCCCAGATAAGGTTGTCCTGAAAGTGGCGTCACATTTAGTGAGCGCCGGCACTGTGGGGAATTGACGCAGTAACGGACTACGCAAATACTAACACACGTAGCTAGTAGTAGCTGCAAGTAATGTCTCTGTACTGCATACTGGTTCCATTTTTTTGCTGATGTCACAAACTGGACAGTTTTGTGATATGTTCTTTACAAGCTAGAATTTTGTGACATTCTCCACGACTGGACATTTGTGTGTCATTTTCATTCGGACATCAAACTTGTTATATGACTCTTGAATTCATTGACTAAAATCTGTATTACGAGTACATAATACAGCAATTAATTGTTAGCTTAGTATATGTTGAAACTTTTCCCAGACATGGCTTGGTGTGTGGCCACAGTTTAACGCTCATTAAACCCAGCTGGCCTACCTGGTTTTACCTGTACAAATACTGTTCTTTGCATAACTGCACAGCTTTATCAGGGACCACCATAGGATGAATCCCATTGTGACTTGACCTCATACAGTAGACATGTCGTCAGCCATCGATGACAATCACTAACGACGCTCATTGTATCAGGCCCTGGCAATGTGTGTACAACAAATGTATAATGTCTATTTTGATTCTAGGATTAGATACCAGTGTCTGACCACTGTGCTCAGACCGTGTTTGTTTGCCTACTTAACCTCATTCTGTCAGCCAGGTCATTCCCACCACTCCAGACAAGTATGACTGGACCCCCCCACACCCCCTGGCCTTGCTGTCTGTTGAACTTTCCACACTGGAGACCCTGAACACTGTCAGCTGTAGTGTCAGCTCTGACCCGTCTGTTTACCAGCGGCTGCTGTGAAGACGTATAGACGTGGCTGGTTGATTTATACCACTTGTCACTAAGAGTTATACACTGTCCTGCCGAAGTCTGTTCCTAATTGATGTAAACCCACGTGTTGCGTAGCGTTGTGTCGTCACATCTGAGGTACACAGGTAAAACCTGGCTGCTCTGAAATAATCCACTGTGCGGATGGGTTGGGTTTGAGCGTATGATACCCCCATGCTTATAATACTTCCCAGTCACTCCTCCCCCACTCCCTACTCCTTGTCATTCCCTTGGTCACTCCTCCTGGTTACTTACTCCCAGACATAGTCTCTCACAAAAATAATAGGCAATTTTTTTGCCTTATTTTTTTAGTTTAAAAGTAGGTAAGTCCATATAAACAAGTGGAAATACAACTACAGTCTATATCTCGTTCATTGTGAATCTAAAACACTATTAAGGAGGCCGCCCCTAGTTTACTGCGCACATTTTCTGCACATGTCTTTCCTGGCTCTACCTGACGGTGGGTGTGTACACTGATCGTGTGATCGTAGCGTTATACACAGCATAATCATGTAGTATGCCAATGGGTGACAGAATAAATATATCATTCGCTATGATCCAATTCAGGATGACAATGTTTGTTAATTTTTGTATTGCTGTGAAATGTGAGGTACCATGGACCTTTTGTTTTTGTCAGATCCATGGTTTTGTCTTATGGAAACGAATATGTACTACGCCATAGAATCTAAATGCTCTATATGGAAACTATTGCCGTGTAATATTTGGTCAATGTATTTTGAGCAGGAATTTCTTCAATCGAATAGGACATTATTTCATGTATATACTAACAAGAAAATAAACTATATTTCAATTGAATTTGTTCCTTTTGTAATATATTTGGGCTTTGAGAATTAAATTAAGAAATGATTAAAATGCCAATTAATCATACTTTTTTTTCATTATAATATAAAAATTGTAATAACGAGTTTTTTGTTTATTTTATCATATTTTTGGAAATTTTTTCAACAGAATTTTTAAATAGTGAAACAATGCATATATGTTAAAAAAAACCTTGTGAGGTACCATTTTTATATTATTATTAGCTTTGATATATATTAATCCCTAATTGTGCCAAATATTTAAGAATTCTGGTTAAAAAATAATTGTTTATGGTATATTTTTTTATATAAAAAAAATGACAATTTAGTCCTACCTCGGAAATTTCTCGTATTTTCTCTAAGAAATAGCAAAACTTTTAAAAATATATATTTTTAGAAATTTTATGGATATTTATTTGCATTGATGATCACACTACAGAAATAAGTCAAAATGTTGTAATAGAAGTGATAATTCAAGTAAGTTTACCAAGGTTCAAATTAGTAAAAATTGGTCACCAGTTGGATCGTTTATTGCATAGACGGCAGGTGTCTTCATTCCAATGTAACATTTTTATATGTATGGCAACCATAGACAATGTATACATCATTAAAATCGTATTTGAATAAAGGCTATATAATATAAATAGTAGTATTTGCCTATCAGGTTCACCCTGGGGGACGATATCCAGTGCGTACCCCATGGAGATTCCTCATCATTTGGGTTGTATATAGTAATAATTCGTCTTCGGCGTTTCTGTTTGGAATGCGTGGTTTGATTTCTTGGCGCGTAGATGTTTTTCTCTACACGTTTCTCTATAAAAAAATCATTGACATTTTTTGTAGTAACAAAATTGAAGCTGTTTTTTTCTCCCAAGTGGTTTGCAAATAAATCAGTCGTTCTACGCCATTCTGTTAAGTAGGTTCATCTCGTAGATTTGATTGTAAAAAAACGCTGGTTGTTGACCATCCATTGAAACAAACGAATCGGGAATTTGAGTCGTCTGCTTCAAGTAGTTTGTGAGATACGACCATGTTAACGTAAGTGGGTTTTCGCTGTCAAATGACTGCCGTTAATTTTTGACAAGGTTTATGTTCGCATAATTCAGTTTGTGTATGCGGAGCCTCAAAACTCTGCATGCTAGATAATGCTTGAAGCGTATGCTTCATTGCTCAGCTAAACATTGATTGTAAATCGAGGCAAATATAAGCAGTTACAGTTGCCAAGAAATTATACCTGATAGTGATACAAAAAGAGCTAAAAATAATTATTTAGCCTCTGGTATATGGCAAAGCCATTTGTAAACATGTTTGTTAGCCGTAGTTAGTTTGTTTGAGGTACATTTAATTGCATTTGAAGAAAAATGACTGATTTACCAATTTGTCAGAGGAATACATTAAATTATTACGTGCACATCATAAAATCGATAAAAATGAATGTTGTACCCCTTAATTATTTAATTTGAACATGGTATCATGGATATAATAGACTAACTTTCGTTATGAAAGGCTTCAATATTTTATAGCAATTTAATTTACCATAGTATTGTTTGTGTACTTTATCCTAAATGTGAATCTATTTACGGGCCAAAGTGCACTGACCAAAATTTCTTTTACATGGTGCGATTCATTGTTTATTACCATATATATTGGCATGCGACTATTTTTGCCGAAATGTTCCAGGCGCGTGCTGGTCAGTCTTGCGTAGTTTATTTCTGCCAGTGGGAGAGTTCTATCATATGGTGACCAGCTAGTTATTATGTAGTGTATAACTTTGTTAAGTTAAAGTTAGCCACATGTCCGAGATAAGTCACATTTACGCGAGGTGTTGCATCCTGGCGGGATCGCAGTTATGTTCCAGTTATGGGTGTTTCAGAAATCAAAGTTTGAATTAACGAAGCCGTACTGTCCACCGAAACCAATGTTTGATACTCGGCTCCTTGGAGGAGTAGGTTATAATTAGTGTGGTTTATTTAGAGTTTGATTTATGTGTGGGGTTGGACAGAGATGTATTTGCCCCTACCGTGGACTGGAGGTCTATAGATGGAGGATAAAGGATAGGGTCACTCTCATGGTGATAAGGTCAGTGTTTATGTTGGGAGGGAAATGGTCAATAAATAAAGTCAGTAGGTGTGCCTGTAAGTAGGCTGGGGTCAGTAGTAGTGGTCAGACAATGAGATCAAGATTGATGGTTCACACATGGCTGAGTGCTGGTAGTTTATTTGACCATTAGTGCTAGTAAGGCCAAAGTTCGCCTGGCGAGGTCAATTTTCAGATAACTGCCGATTTGATCCAGTGGAATTTATATGGTTCTTTTGTTAAATATGACTTAACATCAGTGTGTTGTGTATTGTTGATGGCACTGATACTTTTGTTTTTGTTTTCTATACAAAAGGTTACAGTTAGCAATCCTAAGTATTTTTTGTACATCAAATACAGTGTCAAATACGTTGGAATGACTAATGAAAGCGAAGCTCTCAAAATATGCACGGTGCATCGAACAACCCGTGGGACAATTTACGATTGTCTGTTGTAGTTCCAGGCGCATGTTAATCTGTGCGGTATTGTGGAGAAATGAAGAAAAATGCATGTGTATATTTACAATCAACACAGGAATGGCTGCATTTGCAGCGAGTACATTGTTGCAAAAAGCGATCACCTTGGAGCGAAAGGTTACGTGAAGTCAACGCGTATTTATTCATTCACGTTTGCGGTTCCACGAAGTGAGTCTCAGAGTGAGTGGCGACAGCGTTAGTCGAAACTTACGTTATTCCCACAAGATAAGCTAATGTTCTCACTAAAGGTTATAAATGTTCCTGTCTGTGTCGCTGGTCACTGGAGCCCGATTTACGCTCTTTGTACTACGCCATGCTTTGTCACGGCAAGTGACGGGCATATTAACGAAATGCAACATTACTTAGTTGTAAATCCGCGGCTCTTTCAGAAATGATTTCAATGGGGTCGCGATTGTTGGGGGAGTGATGGGATATAACCTGGCTGAGTGCTTAGAAGGATGTGCTTAGGGGGTTACATTTGGACCATTGAGGGAAAAAAGGTCAAGGGACAAAACTTTTGGAGTAATGTGGGCAGAATGTAGTATTTTGATAAAATTCAGACCTCTTGTTGGGAAAGTGACGGAAGTTAGTATGTATAACGCAGGAATGCACTTTAGTAGAATACCTAGGTGACTAAATGAAACCTGTGTTTTATTTGATTGATAAAAGTGACAAACAATGTTTGAAAATATAAAAACCCGTCAGTGCCGTTTAGTGGGTTTGTTTACCGTGGAATCCATAGACACGTGATCCAATCATTGCCTAGTAAGGCGGTGCCTTCTGTCGTTGGCGTTGTGAGTCCGGCATTCAGTCCACCATTTCTTAACTCTGTTTACGTCACTTTTAAATGAGTGCATGCAATTTTCTCACCAGGTGGAGCAGCAATCTGGTTTCTGGTTGCCATGAACATTTGTTTATGAAAAACGTTTTGACTGAAAGGTGTCAGTGTGAATTAGAATATCTCGGCAGTTACCCGTCTGACCCCCTCCCCCATAGCAGTACTTGCCTTTCAAGAAAAACATCTAAAAATTCATACCGGGACGTTCACCTATTCCCACCCAGCGGGAGGAAGGATGAATGATGGTGGCACGTGGGGAAGAGGGATGGAGGGAGGGAGAACTCAGGACAGACCCTGGGTCAGATCATCAGGTTGACCCTGTCATTGCTGAGCTGAAGCGTTGATGGGGTCAGACTCTAAGGGGTGCACTTCGGCCCACTTGATTCATGGCCCACTGCCATTGGCCACTGTAGTGTTCAGCCACTGGCCAGTGTTGCTAAACACTCCAGACATTCTGTTTGTTCCTGTTTGTTGCAAATGGTTACCGATGCATGCAGGGGAGAAATACGATCAGGGTGAGGCTGTGGATAAGGGTGGGTAACCCCGCCGGTTTGACTGTCAGTTGTAATTTCTAAGGGCCTTTCCAAAGATTACCTATTTTTAGTGCTTACATACGGGGGTTGCCATCATGAATGTAGAGGGCTGTACTTGTCAAATGTAGAGAGTGATTAAATGATTGTATTATCTCAAAATAGTCCTGTTGTGAAAACCAATTATTTGGATCATTTGACCGGCTGGCCTAATCAGATATCACAATTGGTTTGACCTGATCTAATCCAAATGTGATCTAACTAAACATTGTTTAACTCCACATGAATCAAAGTGATTAACTAAACTTGATCTGCATACAGAACTCAATAAATTACCGGTATGTTAAAATATTGATCCATGATACAATTTTGTTCAAAAACAGTTGAGCGGCTGATTATCGGAAAATAATTCCTGCAATAAATTCCAATACAGAGCTCTACACTACAGAAATAACACTGCATCATGGTTTTAACAAGATTAAGCAAGACGATACTTCATCATAGGAAAGATGCCTTGGCATAAGTCTATAAATCATTCTGACCATATCTGAATCAGGAAATCATAGTTTTGTGATTGTTCTGTTACACAAAAAAGTTATATCCATAAATTCTGAAGCATGCATTTTTGCCTGTCCGGTGAACTTTGGCTGACAATGGTGGTTATGTGAAGAGCGTTGCCAAACCTGACATGCCATTCATTGTGGTAAGGCAAGCATACATCCTCATCAGTGTTGCCAATGTCAGAAGCAGGTGTTGAAGCCGGCATTGTGATTAATGATGATGTTCTGATTCAATCTCATGAAAAAGACACCTAACTGTGATACATCTGACGATTAAGCAAATGTCTTCATCAAGATAGTGCGCACACAGTTTCGCGGTTCCTTTTGCAGACTTGATCTTGCTTCTGATAGTGATAGTGGATGGTATCCGTGAAGACGCACTTAAGAAGTGCTGATGTGAAGAGAAAGAAGTAACAATCAAGATGGTGGTGTATTTCCTCGCCAAGTAATGCAACGTCATACCATGAGGTTGGTCAGAAAGAGGTAGATTCACCGACGGTCTTACGCAGTTACCAGTGGACACTGTTGAACACGGGAGGAATGCACAGACAGTGATGTTGTCCCACAGTTGATTGATTCTCCTGCTGACCCCAAGGCTGAAGTCTTGATGGTTGGGTGGGACAGAAAGAAGACGATCTTATCCTGGCAGTGAAGTACATGAGAACTGTCACAGTGGTTGACAACTAATCCTCACCTGACTCCTGTGGTGCGGCATCAGTCAGTGGAGACAGAAGTAGACTCCAGGAAGTGATGTTTAGACATCTCCAGCATCCCTAATGGAACTGGACGAGATGGACAACTTGAAGAAGCTTAGGAGTTTAACCATCACTTGTTTTAAAGGGTCATTGGAAAGGGTTGATAAACGCAGACATGTCATGTTTATACAGGAAGCCCAAGAGATGCTTGTAAACTAAGGATCAAACCATGATATATACAGCTGGGAGCAAGGAAGCGATCTGTAGAGCAGCCAATGGTGTGATACACGCAGCTGCAAAACCAGACAGCATATGATGCATGGTTCCAAATGGAACAGAGCAGTACCACTTACGCTGCTGTATAGACAAAGTTCTGCAGAACAAAACAAAGTGTAAGATGCTTGGATACGAATAGAACAAGGCAGTGTAAACAGTGCTGCAGTACTGACTACTGCAAGACAAGACAAAGTCACAAATAACACGCGCGCACGCACGCACGCACGCACGCACGCACACACAAGAACAGTTCTTGACATTATACCAAGTGAATACAAAATCATGCTTTGTGGTCAGAAAGTTTACCCACCCTCACGTAAAACCTTACCCCACATAGGCCGAATTCTGTGTTTACAAAAAAACCCATAAAAAGGCAACTGGACAGCTGGCTAGCTCTTATGACTGATGTTAGCCACAGCCAACAAAATTGCTAGATAAAATTACAATTTATTCTTGCATAAACATGCCACGTTTCCATTACTTCTGACATCTAGCAGCATCCATTACTGTCGGTAATTCAACCTGGATTTATTTTCACCACTTCGTGCAACTGGATACGGAAGTGTTCATCTAGTTGGTTTGATGAAGTCTCGCCAGACCACGTCCTGACCAATCTGTTGTGGTCTAACGTCTAGACGTTGTTGTTTCACTAAATGGACCACCTATGCGCTAGATTCAGGACATCTCGCAACATCAACCAGTGCTCTGCATATGTATAAGCTTTTCATTGTGATTAATAGATCAGCCTTTTTTCGTGAAACATCCTGATTCAGGACGGCTACATTTGTAATATATTTGTCAGACGCGATTGCCTGAAGACAGTTATGAACTTTTTGCTTTCACTGTCCTACTTTGTTGTTTTGAAATTAGTTTTATATTTACATTGACCCTGTTATCGGAAATTCTGTACAGCTACTTAGGTATCCACATGGAGAGAATGGATTTAGTCACGGGAAAATAATACAATAATGAATGCGCCAATGCAAGTGAGTATGTCGTCATGTGTTATATTGATTGTATGTCATATAGTTACTTGTTTTTCATAATGTAAAATGCGTTTTTTGAACGTGTTCTATTACTTCAGCTGTGTGATTCTTATTTAGAAAGGAAAATGTTATAAATGATGTTGTTAGATTTTAATAAATCTGATATTAAAGGTCAGAAGTCTAGTTATTTATTGCAAACCATGTCCTATAGCATAAACTACATTTACCGTAACGACTGGCTGTATTTGGACACAGAATGTTTTCAGACATGATAAAAAGAATTATTAGAATTATTTGTACATTTACTGCATGTTTTTGGATGCCTGTTATTTTTACCTGTCCCAACACATGCAGTCCATAGTGACTATATGTTTTCAGATGACAACAATTATTCTTTTTTGTTTTGTATGTTTCTGAACAGCTGATAATTTAACTATTTTTTAGTTGTCCCAACGAATACAGTCATTGTGATATTGTAACACTCCGATCACCAAAGTGTGTTTGAAAGAACACACTTTTTAAAAATTAATTTTGATTGAATGGAAACGTGACAAAAGTCCAAACGTTCAAATTATATTGTTATCAGTTCAAATTGAAATATTACCATTGTGTACTAACGAGACGTGAACACTTGTGTGTGTGTATTTATAATAGTATTTGCCATTAGATATTATCATCTGAGATATATTTATTTACCCCAAATTATACAGTTAATACATGTGTAAAACTTGATGTGATCGTTCGATTTCGACAAGTTTCATAGACGTTTACTGATTACAAACACTTATCAGTGATTTTATCGCAGTAACAATATGGTTTGAGGCAGTACCATTTTGGGCGTTCTTAAAATAGCCTTGGAATACCATTCGTGTTTTTGTGATACAACTTTTAATAAGTGTATGAAAGGATACAGCTATGCGAAGTAGATTGATTGAAGCGCCTTGAATGTTATCTGTTTTCTATAACGTGGCGCATGGCAATGACATTGTGGTTGGAAGATATATCGGCTGATATTGGCACGTTATTGTCTCGCAACAGGCTAAGACACATTCAAAAGTACAATAGTCGGTTCCCTGGATGAGAATGGCAGTTTTTTAGCACGACTCGGTGAGACATTTGTGAAGTGGTCAGTGTGAAATATGCCATTTGGTGGAAGATCTTATATATTAGGAAATACAGTGGAACGTCACAACACAGTCAGCCTCAGCACTGGGCCAAAGTGACCTGAGTAGCCAGGTGACCTGAGTAGCCAGGTGACCGTATTAGTGGAACTAATTTCCTATTCTTTACTGTTACAGAACTAATTTTGGACTATCTCAGGGTAACCTTAATGTTGAGGGGGCTGTATTATGGAGGTGGCCAAAAAGGGAGGTTTGATTGTGTGTATATATATATACATGGGTTTACTTGAAAACGGATTTCTTTAGTTTCTTCTCTTCTAACTGGATTATTGAGTGTTTTAAAAGCCTTAATAGCTATCTATTCAACAAGTTAATTATATTCTCCAAATATTTTGTCTATCTGTGGGGCAGTTTTATTGCCAACTAATAAAAGTGCTAGCCCTTGAAACAACACGAAGGTAAGAGGTCTTCAGTATAAGTTATTGTTATTGTGTCTGCTCATTTATTCTCTTGTTTTTGTCTCGCCGCCGTGTCTTGAAAGATCACAAATACACAGCCAAAGGAGATGCGAGTTGCGGAGTTGGGAGTCTAACCTACTCCGCCAGTCTCAGCACAGTAACTGAGCATATAGCCACCAGAGTACTCCACTGTCACTTTAACTTGCGCGCCGCAGTCTTTTATTCACCATTAATCATATATAAGTAATTTATATTATCATTAAGATGTACTAACAAATCCAATGTCGTCAGTGAAACCTATAGCAAAGATAAAAAAATTGATTCAAAAATAGAACATGAGAAATTGGAATAAGATTGGTGTATGCATCTGTCTCTCTCTTGCAAAACATGTCAGCGGTAGTCGTCATGTGAGATTCGCTTCCTACACAACTGATGTTATCTGTTGTTTTCGTTATCTATCTAAGTCAGCTAAGGATAACGTTCTGACTTCAGTTATTTGCCAGTGGAATTGCTATTTTAATTCAAGGTAGTTTGGATTATCTATAAGATTGAACAAGATTGCCGTCCAGAGCAGAAACCCCAAATGGCAAGAGCTTAAGGAAACTTTTGGCTTATCAAGAACTCATCCAACTTTTAATCTATTTCTAACTCACTCTTCTGAGGTATTTCTCAATTTTGTTTTGCATATTCACCCTGCTACTAGTATTTACACAGATAATCCTATCCATTGATTTATTGTCCAGTGTGAGAACGAAACTTTCTTTGAAGAAAGCTATTTTTATTATTAAAAAACTAGTTTGGCAGTGTCTATTTCCCTCCCCCGAATCATTGCCGTTGTAGTGTCAATGCAGATTATCCACCATAAGTACCACTGCCAGAAGATACAGTCGCGTCATTTGAATCCATTTCCAGTTTGTCAGGATAAACCTGAGGACATGCCGCATTCTCGTATACTGGTCAATACGAGATCCGCAGATAGTCTTAAATATTTAATCAATAACATTCAATGACATCATTTGATTCCCCTGAGTCCATGCTGCCAGTTTCAATGACAGCCTTCAGTTCGCCATAGAGTCTCGTGTGCAGAAGTAATAGAAAAATCAATTATTTTATTTGGTCGTTGTACTGATGTAACCAGAGTCTCTCCCTGGTTCCCCTAGTCTTTCCTGGACACTTTGGCCACCAGCGATCTGTCCATTGATAACTTGGGCGTAGCTATGGTGCGATCACAGATATCTCTGTTGTGTGAAAAATATATTAGAATTGTACTTCTATGTTCATAGATTATTTGGTCCGACCTTTGTCGATCCCAAAACCTTATTTTTCTGTTTTGTAACCTGCATCTTCAAGCAGTGAGAATGCCAAAAAAGGTACAAGATTTCACTTGCATTTGCTTAGACTGTTTGATCTAGTATTTGCAAATTCTGAAAACTGCCCAGAAGCCATGTTTTCTCCCTGTTTTGTTCCCCTGTTCTTTGTGCATTCAGAAAGCCAATATTTCTCTGCTAGTGTGCCAGCAAGCTAAACTATTTAAATATTTATATTTTGGCCATGTAGGTTTTGTCAATAAGGTGCCAGAACTGCATTTCAGTTTTCTTAGACTTTTTCCAGTCTTTGAGGATCTGAAAAACATGCCAGAAATCCTTGTTATATCTTTGTTTAGCATTTTGGATCTTCTTCAGAAAACCAGAAAGCCAAGAATGCTTGACCAGTGTGCTAGGAAACAAACTACTTATATTTTGATCATGAAAGTTCTGTTAAAAATGTGCCCGAAATGCACTTAAACTGGTCCAGTCTTTGACAATCCGTGGAAAAAACGTGACAAAGAGTTTTTTCCTGTTTTGGATGCCAGCGCTTCTGTAGGCAATGAGAAAGCAACAAGAGCTTGGACAATGGGTGCGGAAGCTGGGATGCTGCGTGAGTGACCATGGAGAAGAGATCTGTCATCCTGTCACCCGGGCTCCGTCTGCTCCACTGCTTCTCCACATCAGTCCGTCTCACAGGAAGTCAGCTTCACGCTTCATTGACTTCGCATGCCAGTTGCATTCTGGGTAGTTGACTCATTAGTCATCGGAATTGTGCGGTTTCCCGAGATTGCTCCGGGAACAAGTTTTATTGTGGGTGGTAGCTGAGATTACGTGGGTGTCACTGGACGTCATTGGACGTCATTGTCACAGTGTGAACACGCTGAAATTGCACTGTTATTGTGAATGTAAAATCCATTTGCGCCTTCTTAATCACTCATGCATGTCCATTCTTAGAAAACAGAATTCTTAGAATGGCTATTACTCAAAGAAAGATCACACGCAAAATGAGGAAAAGGCTAGGTGAAGAATATTTAGGTTGTGATAAGAAAGAGAAAATTGGAACCCTTTGGGAAAATGGGAAAGGTTGATGAGAAATGAAGTGGAGGTTGACAGATATTTAAATCGTCAGTGGTCTTGCACCGTAACGCACGCCACACGAAGACAACATTGAAAGTGATGGTGATAAACCTTAGCCAATAGTGGCTTTATACGGCACAACCAGAATCAGATAAATCAAACAAAACAAAACATGGTAAAACAATGTGACAGGTCAAATGTTTGTGCACATGTATCTCACAGACTAGTTTGCGTGTTGTGTTCCCCCTATTCCCCAGTAGTGAAATGTCTGCATCAGGCAGGCAGGCAGGCAGGCAGGCAGGCAGGCAGGCAGGCAGGCAGGCAGGCAGGCAGGCAGGCAGGCAGGCAGGCAGGCAGGCAGGCAGGCAGGCAGGCAGGCAGGCAGGCAGGCAGGCAGGCAGGCAGGCAGGCAGGCAGGCAGGCAGGCAGGCAGGCAGGCAGGCAGGCAGGCAGGCAGGCAGGCAGGCAGGCAGGCAGGCAGGCAGGCAGGCAGGCAGGCAGGCAGGCAGGCAGGCAGGCAGGCAGGCAGGCAGGCAGGCAGGCAGGCAGGCAGGCAGGCAGGCAGGCAGGCAGGCAGGCAGGCAGGCAGGCAGGCAGGCAGGCAGGCAGATTTGTGCATGTCCGTGTACTAGCCTGCTTCCGTTCTATCACGCTTGATTCATGATTCATCATGTTCAATAAGGAACGAATTTCTGGCGGAGTTTTTATGTGGCGGTGGAAATACTAGTGTTGTCCACTTGCCACAGTATATATGATCAAACTAATGCCGGCAATCTTGGCACTGTAATACATTAGTGTACGACAAGCTTGGTTGAAGCACGTCCACTTTTTACGATTACTTGCACTGCTCTAGCGAAGCAGGCTGACCATTAAAAAACCCAATAAAACTCTCCATTCTTGACTTCACCCAAGATAGCCGGAGTTATTTTGATCCTGCGGTCTTAAGATTCCGGTTTAAGATGCAGTGCAAAGATCCACTTTATGCTAAAACATACTCCCTCCAAAGTTATACAAAGTATGGTACATTCTAATGTAATTGTAGCTTCCTGGATCAATTTTATCTACCTGCTTTTGAAATATTCCTTGCAGTATGATGTAGTGAACTAGGTTGATATATTTGTCCAATAGTTTAGTGCAGATATGTTACATGTTTTGGGTATTTACATAACTGTGTTAAATAACTTACTCAAAGTCGGGATCATTTATGATAATAGCTAATCAGTACTTACTCCTGTAGCCATTTAAATGCATATTATTATTGTACTTTTATTTTAAAAAGATTGATCAAGATTACCACCCAAAGCAACAAACACTGGGTGATTATAATGACATGTGAAGCCTTTCACCCATTGAGAGGATTTTATAATTTAACTATTATATTTACAATAAAAAATGTGTTCATTTCAGACCAAATGCTGCATTGATTCTCCATAATTGCTAATGTTTGTATCGACGTAAATTATGTAACCTAGAACAATTCTGCAAGACACGCTTAGTGTTGCAGACAGTTGTACGTAACTTTGTAAAGTTTCTTTGTTGAAAGGTTCTTACAGATGAATGCTGCATGAAACTGGTAGAAAGTTGCTAGACCATCAAGGATTTAGTTCTTTCCTGGCCTCTGCTTCTTTTTCTTTCTCTTTGTCATTACAAGTTCTGGTGTTGCCAGTTGCTGCCACTAACACTGATGTCTTCTCTATGACTGGTGTGCCGCAATGGTGTCTTCCACTGAGGTCAGGAGACTGAATGGTCCATGTCCTCCCATCTCCATCCCTCCTGGCCAGTGAGCCAGTGAAGGCTACAGACTGTGCCCGCCACCCTGACAAGTCTGAGGGTATCTCCCCTCAAACAAGGTGACAGACCACTGGTGTGTCTAACAATTGATGTTCACACCTGTGTGAGTTCCATCTCTGTCACCTGGAGTAGCCACTCAAAGGACAATCACCTCCACAGACAAGAACTTTTTTTTTGGCTAGAAAACAACACCGTTCACTGTATATATTTAGTTCATTCATGTTTATTATTGGTAATAACAAAACGTATATATAGCGCATTTAGAAAGTAACAAAACGTTTGAGCAAAAAATGGCAGTTAATGCAAAAAAACATAACAGCATATCTACACTTATAGAAATGTAAACAGAAGGGCAGAGATAAGGTCAGACAACTGGAAACAAATACTGATAAGATAAGAATTGATGAGTTTGAAATGACATGATCTAAATGGGTGCTTCAGCATGGTGTTTAGTAGGAAGGTACCAGTTCATTAGTTGCTAAGAAGACAAATAAATCTACCCTAATGGATTATATGGTGTCTGCTGAGAACACCTGAAGTGGACTTAGTCTTGGGCAGGTATCTGGTGTGTATTACACTCTATTATATTGCCAAAGACAACACACAGATACCTGTCAACATTCACATGTCCTCATGTAGACTTTGGATCACTCTCTGGTATGCGACAGCTTCTTACAACAGCTATTGTAGACTATTGTAGACTATTGTGCTCTGCGTATTGACATAACAACATTGCACTGACAAGGTGGCTGCACCCAGTAGTCCAGTCCAGGTAATTTGTGATAATTAATTGATGTGTCTGTTAGATACAAATGTCAATGACCTGTTGAGTTGAGTCAAGGTGCAGTGTGCACCTTCTGGTTGTGTCATCAGGGTGGCCAGTTGCTGGCAGTGCTGGTGCAGAATCACCTGCCAGCTGGTTATCTCATAAGGCCTTGCACACAATTGTGGTGTGGTAAGGTCACACCTTCTGCATAATATAAATTGATTTCTCTTTACAATCATAGGATTGAATAAAACTCCACTTGGCATGATTGTTTTGTAATGGCCATATGCCGGTAGGGTTTCGAGGAAAGGTCAAAGTGACACTGCCAATTAATTGATGGATGTTGCAAGTGATAATGACAGTTGTAGCTGGCAGCTCCAGAACTGTCAATGCTGCCACAGCTGCTCCGGAGAGCTCCAGACCTATCATTGTGCAGTTCCATATGGCTGTTCCAGAGAGCTCCAGTCATTTAACATATCACGTGTGATG
The DNA here is from genome assembly GCA_020002185.1 of Paraescarpia echinospica. Lineage (NCBI taxonomy): Eukaryota > Metazoa > Annelida > Polychaeta > Sabellida > Siboglinidae > Paraescarpia > Paraescarpia echinospica. Next base: position 67,297,168 of record CM034538.1, read on the forward strand.
ATGGTGATTCCTGGTAGGCATAATGAGATGTATTGATGAGACTGCTGCGGCATCGCGAATGTATCGGTTGTATATGTCCTCACTCGATCTGCATCGTCGTTGCATCAGCGCCGGACCGTGTAGTGATTAATTACGATAGATAAATATATAGAAGTTATTTGGATATAAATCAGTTGTAACAATTCAGGCGATACAGCCGCTATTAATTCGCCATCTCTCTGATTCATTCCGTTTTTTTTCGGTGTAGCGCGTACATGATACCAGCCGAGGATACTCATTCATTTTAATGTATTAATATTGCACATCCAAATGTGCCACCGTATCACTGTATGCACGCATGTCAGGACCTTGTAGTGTATCAATAAGCTATTTATATTTTTTGTCGCACGCATACAAGTGTGTTAGCATGCCCACATTGTCCTTAGCATTCTTATGCATTCCCTTGTTGTCCTTAGCATTCTTAGAGTCCTTGTTGTCCTTAGCATTCTTAGTGTCCTTGTTGTCCTTAGCATTCTTAGTGTCCTTGTTGTCCTTAGCATTCTTAGAGTCCTTGTTGTCCTTAGCATTCTTCGTGTCCTTGTTGTCCTTAGCATTCTTAGAGTCCTTGTTGTCCTTAGCATTCTTAGTGTCCTTGTTGTCCTTAGCATTCTTAGAGTCCTTGTTGTCCTTAGCATTCTTAGTGTCCTTGTTGTCCTTAGCATTCTTAGAGTCCTTGTTGTCCTTAGCATTCTTAGAGTCCTTGTTGTCCTTAGCATTCTTAGTGTCCTTGTTGTCCTTAGCATTCTTAGTGTCCTTGTTGTCCTTAGCATTCTTAGTACCCTTGTTGTCCTTAGCATTCTTAGAGTCCTTGTTGTCCTTAGCATTCTTCGTGTCCTTGTTGTCCTTAGCATTCTTAGTACCCTTGTTGTCCTTAGCATTCTTAGAGTCCTTGTTGTCCTTAGCATTCTTCGTGTCCTTGTTGTCCTTAGCATTCATCATGTCCTTGTTGTCCTTAGCATTCTTAGAGTCCTTGTTGTCCTTAGCATTCTTAGAGTCCTTGTTGTCCTTAGCATTCTTAGAGTCCTTGTTGTCCTTAGCATTCTTAGAGTCCTTGTTGTCCTTAGCATTCTTAGTACCCTTGTTGTCCTTAGCATTATTGTGGACTGCAGTGGTGCAGTGGGTTCGGACTCTCGACTGAGAGAACCTGGGTTCGAATCCAGTGCGGCAGTGTCGAACAAATAGTCTTCGCGCATTAATTGCAGCGTGGCTGGATGCTTCCCAGAGAAGTCAAGATGGTGTTCGATTGAACAGGTCTGCCAGGGAGTAAAGTGTAAAGCGCTTTGAGCAGTCCTGAGGACTGGATACTGCACTATATAAGAACTTACCTTTACTTTAGTTTTGATTATTACTGTCCTTATTGTCCTTAAATGTCCTTAGTATACTTGTTGTTCTTAGCATATTTAGTTTCCTTGTTGTCCTTAAGCATCAGTATCGTCTTTAGCGTCCTCAGAGTACACTGTGCACAAAGACATCATTCCAAGAAGCACATAACATGTGCAAGTCTGCTAAAGTGAAGAGTAGAGTGATGGTGACAAACGGTAATTCATCAAATAAACCTGACAAAATCACACTACTACAATCAGCTATTCGTTGACATCGCTAAAGACCAAAGGCGAATTTTCCATCTGACTGACAAACTTCGTCACCGGCGACATAACTTGCCCCTTCCGAAGTGTGAATCTCATCAGGATTTGGCTCATAGTTTCCATCTCTTCGTCACTGAGAAGGTAAAGCGGATCCAAGAGATCTCCCATCGCCCGAATTCGCGAGCTTTCATGAAGTGTCTAAGCAAGTTATACAGAAGATACTCTCAAAGTCGTCAGGAACAACCTGTCATTTGCATCCATTTCCATCTTTACTACTACTTCTATCAGAAAAATAAAACTTGTTACATAGTTAGTCGGAGTTTCGCCGTCAGCCTTCAGGACGATATGGCTTGAGCATTTAGCATATCCTCCAGCAAAGAAACGCATAGCGTTGAGGTATGTTATATATCAGTACTTTTATATTAGTACGCAGATCTTTAGCCGTTTCAGTTAACAGTTATGTTGAAGTGTAATCAGTCGCACCCAACGAATTCCTCAAAAACGTTTTCCACCGCTAGCACTGCTTTGCAGACTTTTAAAGCTTAATATATATGCACCCGGCAGCGACGCCACCAGAGATAGCGTTTTTCACAAGACAGAATGGCGATTCTTGTCAGAAGCGAGAAACAAAGTCAGGTGGAAATTAGGTTTATTTGTGGCGCCTGTTTTAAGAACAAGCGCTAAAAAACGATGATGGTCAATGGCAATAGGATAACAAATAATCTACCACTTTCTGAAACGTTGGTTACCCTGCTAGGTCAGTAAAATATGAAAGTAAAAAATGAAAACTTGTCGCCCGAATTGGCTTGAAACCTCAAAAAAGACGCCAGGCTTAGCCTTATATCGAGGCCTATCACATGATCGCGCTATGATTTCTTATTGGCCAAGTTACCGCCGTCCGTCGTGTTATAACAAAAAACTTGCACACACCAGCCGACTCGTCATCAAATATGCGCCAACTTGTCACCGGATACCTCCTTATCTAACGCCGACTGCCGATTAACGCTGACCGCCAATTCAACATTTGAATCGGCGTTAATCGGCACTATAAGGCTGACCGTCGGGCTTAAATTCAGCACACACCAACCGACTGCTGTCAGCCGACTGTTTTTATGCCGACTAAACGGTCGGTGTGTGCCGAAAATCAGCTGGTGTGTGCCTAGCTTAAGGTTTCATTATTATCAGTGGAAGCAGGTGTTTGCATTATGAAACAGGAGGCATCGCTCATTCAGGACGATACAGCCAAGATTACGCTGGACGTCCGTAGTAATCATTGTGGTAGTTTAGTGACAGAGTTTGTGACAGTTGTCATGGCAACGTTACTTTGTGGCCTTGTTTGAAGGACAGTTAATTCAATGAAGTGTCAGTCGTCTTCGTGAAGTGTCTAAAAAAAGTGGATTGTCTTTCTTGAGAAATCATTCCCGTCTCTGTGAGATGGGTGTAGGTGACTATAGGCCTGTCTCCGTCTGTCTGTCTGTCTGTTTGTTTGTCAGCATTTCTTAACTCATTAGTGAAAAGGACACCACATACATCCACGACCCTTAGGAAGATAAATGTAAATTTGTTTCTCTTGTCCATAAAATAAACATAATTCTTCTATTAAAAAAATCAAGATCAAATTTGTTTAATTACAACACCACAGGATTGGAATAAGACAGAGGTGATCAGATGGGTGCTGCCTGTTTTACGACCTGCCAGTAAGTTTTTTTCCGCACGGTTGTCAGCGGCGAACTGGCCGAGCCAATAACGCGGCGAGTTGACGGAGAATTGACAGCGATGTTGACCTTCCTCTCCGCTCGCCCACGAGGCAGGCGATTGAGGCCCACACAACGGCGACCAGGCACCCGATAATTGTCAATGAAAAGAACTCGCCTAAGACTGACTGGGAGCGCGTGGGAATGGCGCGTGTGCGTGCGCACGCACACGCGCACTTGGGCATCACCTTCACAGCAAGATTGAATAGCCAAGGAAACTCAACTCGGGAAAATCAATGATTTGGATTGGCGGCACAAATTATTCATCTGCGACTTGTAGTATTTTACAAGCGCTTGCGGTACTACGATTACTACTACTACTACTACTACTTCTTGTCACACTACTGCTGCTGCTACTATCACAGCTACAGCTGCTGCTGCTACAGTTACTATTATATTACTACTATCTCGATGAGAAAGACAGTCTGGTTGTAGATGAGATGCAATTTTGAAAGTTCATTTGGATTATTGAGGATGAACTGGTTTTGGTTTAGCTACAGTCGGATGAATGAGTTTGATTTTTATAAAAAAAAATTCATTTCATATAACGATGTGCAGGTTTAGTGTATCACCACCAGAGGGCCTACTCGTGAGTAGCGCGAAGTGACCCGTACTCTCGTACTGTCATAATACATGTCATGTGGCTCCACGAGAAACATGCTGTGTAGCTCTTTTAGTAACTATATATTATTAATTAATTATTTATTTGTGTCTAATAATATTTGTATTTGCATGCCTGTGTGTTTGCGCGCGTGTCTGTGTGTGTATGTATGTGTGTATGTATGTGTATGCGTGCGTGTCAGTGTATCTGTGTATGTATGTGTGTGTGCGTGCGTGTCAGTGTATCTGTGTATGTATGTGTGTGTGCGTGTGTCAGTGTATCTGTGTATGTATGTGTGTGCGTGTGTGTCAGTATATCTGTGTATGTATGTGTGTGTGCACGTGCGTGTCAGTGTATCTGTGCATGTATGTGTGCGCGTGTGTGTCAGTGTATTTGTGTATATATGTGTGTGTGCGCGTGTGTGTCAGTGTATCTGTGTATGTATGTGTGTGTGCGCGTGTGTGTCAGTGTATCTGTGTATGTGTGTGTGCACATATGTGTCAGTGTATCTGTGTATGTATGTGTGTGCACATGTGTGTGTCAGTGTATCTGTGTATGTATGTGTGTGTGCACGTGTGTGTCATTGTATCTGTGTATGTATGTGTGACACACATACATACACAGAGATAACGCGCACACACACATTGTGTGTGTGCGCGTGCGTGTCAGTGCATCTGTGCATGTATGTGTGTGCGTGCGTGTCAGTATATATGTGCATGTATGTACACACGTGTTTATTTTATATATATATATAAATATAGATTCAAAGGAAGTCATGTGTTAAAGAAAGTACACAAATATGTAATTTGTCAACCTGTGTCCTTTTCCCACGAAAATTACCTCCATGTTCTGTGACATTAGGACAGTGACATTAGGACAGTGTGACATCAGGCCTTGGTTGGTGGTTCATTTAATTGTCAAATTCATTAATCACAGTCACCTTTGCCCTCTTGTATCCATCGCTCCTGAACAAAATGTCAAGTAACGCAGCCATGTTGATAGTAGGTTTCCGTGAAAAGTATTGAAGCTGGAAGACGTCATCAAATGTCATACGATGTTTAGACTCACAGTCTACATATTTACATGGATGTGAAGACGTCATAGGATGTGAAGACGTCATAGGATGTGAAGACGTCATAGGATGTGAAGACGTCGTAGGATGTGAAGACGTAGGATGTGAAGACGTCATAGGATGTGAAGGCGTCATAGGATGTGAAGACGTCATAGGATGTGAAGACGTCATAGGATGTAAAGATGTCATAGGATGACTACAGTGGTTAAAACATTGAACTCTCAATCGAGAGAATCCAGATTCGAATAAGTTTGCTGACGTTTCGAAGATTGGGCATTGTAAACAAACTCTTTGCATAGAAATTGAAACGTGGCTGAATGCTCGCCAGAGATATTGAGTTGGTATCGGAATGAATGTGTCTACCGGGGTGAAATGTAAAGCGCTTGGAACAGTACCACATGTCACTCTACCTATGTACCTGGTCATCAAGAGAGATGTTACGATGTCTTTCTTACTCTTGACCAGCGTATATGATATCACTGAGGACACCACAGTTTACTTAGTTCCTCGTCCTGTCCATTCCACACTTTCAACATGACTAGTTACATGTTGTGTACGTGTTGCCATGGCAACCAGGTGTGACGTGTCGTGTGTTGTTCCTCACTGTGTGTGTCTGTTTCAGTGGAGACCACACAGGATACCATCACATGCGGCAGGTGTCGGAAGAGGTTTCGACTTAGCGACATTGTTGACTTCATCGACCACAAGGCGGATGCACAGTGCCGCGTCAAAGACCCGGCCGACCCCTTCGACAACAATGACCTCGACGGTGGCAGTGATGATGACGCCAATGATGACGCCGTGTCGTCTGTCATCAGCAGTCGACGCACCAGTATATCGGCGCCAATTGCGGTCAAGGGCGAGCCGATGGTGTCAAAACTGTCGCCCCGGCCACTGTTGTTGTCGAGCGCGTCGCAGGACGACGTCGATGCAACGACACACTTGACAGCAAAGTTTGGGTCTTTGGTTGACGGGGACCGGTCCGAGTTGGCGGGACCACAGATAAAGACGGACGCGACGGACCACGTCGATGCAGAGGTGAACACCGTTAACTCAGGTTAGGATGGTTTGTTGTGTGTTACTTTGACGTAGAGAAGGACAGGGTTTATGGGACAGGGGCTCAGGGGGTTAAGGCCTCACTAGGGGTCATCGCATCATTCTATTATGTAGACCATTTATTGACCACTGTCAACCGTTTCTATAAACTCCTGTGTTATTATATGTATATATATATATATATTTCTACATCTAGACTGCCTGTTTCTATTTACAGACTGCCTGTTTCTATTTACAGACCGCCTGTTTCTATATTTAGCCATTTCTATAACCAGACCCCCCCTTGCTACTACCTATATATATACATAGACCATCAGTCTCCATATATATATATAGATCACCTGTCATCATATACAACCTGCCCTTAGAGGTTGCATGCTTAGACCACCTGTCTGTATTGACACCTGTCTCATTAGACCACCTGTCCTTAGAGACCACCTGTCTGTATAGACACCTGTCTCATTAGACCACCAGTAGGGGTCAAGGCACCAGTGGGGATCAAGGTATCAGTAGGGGGTCAAGGTGTCAGTAGTGGTCAATGTGTCAGTAGGGTTCAAGGTGCCAGTAGGGGTCATGGTGCCAGTAGGGGTCAAGGTGTCAGTAGGAGTCAAGGCATCGGTAGGGATCAAGACGTCAGTTAGGAGTCAAGGCATCGGTAGGGGTAAAGGCATCAATAGGGATCAAGGCTTCAGTAGGAGTCAAGGCTTCAGTAGGGGTCAAGGCTTCAATAGGGGTCAAGGCTTCAGTAAGGGTCAAGGCATCATCCTATTACGTAGACCATTTAATTACCACTCAACTATTTCCATAAACTCCCCGTTATGTTTTATGCACATATAACCTATTTCTACAGACTGCCTGTTTCTATATGTAAACCATTTTGTTCTATACACAGACCTCCTTCTACTATATATAGACCACCAGTCTCCAGAATATAGATCACCTGTCATCATAGAAAGCCTGTCCTTAGAGACCACCTGTCTGTGTAGACACCTGTCTCATTAGACCATCTGTCCTTAGAGATCACCTGTCTATATAGACATCTATCTCATTAGACCATCTGTCCTTAGAGACCACCTGTCTGTGTAGACACCTGTCTCATTAGACCATCTGTCCTTAGAGACCACCTGTCTCAACCAGGTGGGTAGACTACCTTTTCTCAGAGGCCTGTTGGTCGAGCATACCTGTGTAACACTTTAGGGAGTCTGGCTGATTATGGAGTGTTCTTGATGATTATGGAGTGTCCCTTGGGATTATGAAGTATCCTTGTGACTAATAATTAATTGAGAGTCCGTGGGGATTATAGAGTATCCTTGGGGATTATGGTGTGTCCTTATGGATAAGTGAGTGTCCTCAGGGATTACGGACTGTCCTTGTGGATAATGGGTGTCCTGTGGGATTATGGAGTATCCCATGGGGATTATGGTGTATCCCATGAGGATTATGGAGTGTCCAGGAAGTGATAATCTAAGTGGCACTTAGAGAGATGAGACAGGAGATACCAGCATCAGTGCCTGGTGTATGTATCCCAGGGTAGACATTGTTCCCTCTGGATCCAGTCATAGCATATGGCTCCTGCCTTACTTAGGATACTAGAAATGTTCGCAGGGATATCACTAATGTGATTTTCAAAGACTGATTCCAATATATTTTCCATGAAACATTAATACTTATGATGAGTTGCTGCTGTACACAAAACAAGCAGGTCGATTGTGTTTTCTGCATGATGGAGACAAAAAACAGCTGGGGCAATGCTCTGAAGGGCAGTTTTGACAACCAATTGTCGCATCAGTTTAGACAAGCGTCATGTATAATACACAACGTGAACTTTGTATTTTTTTCTTGCCGGGCGACACATTGATTTCTACACCTGCCAGTGGCACACGGACTTGTCTCTGTGTGCGTACAACCGGCCGGGTCGGTGCTTCCACCTATGGTGGAGGCCAGGCGGAACAAATTCTCGCGATAATAAAAGCGGCGCATAAGTCGCGCATTTCTTTGTGCCGCTGCCCCCGAAGCCGAGATAAAAACTGTCCAACTATTGTCGAGCGTGGACAAGACACGCTTGTGCTACGTGGCGTGACTTTCTGCCTGGTTGATTATTGGCGGCGGTATGTTATTTTATGTCGCCAAGGACCACAGTGAGCCAAAGTAAAGTGGATGTAAGGCCGCTGACCCTTGAGGCTGCTGCTCGCTGCATTGTCACACATAATATTAGCCGTTTCTTGGAAACGCTTACGTGGGTGTGTTTTTTTCTTGCCATTATTAGCATTTGTCATGTGACCACCTGTCAAGACCTTGTCAGCTTGCGCCCGCTTGACTTCTACACTAAGGGACTATGCTCTGGGACCGCGTGGCCGCAGCGGAGTACTACGTGTGGCTGTAATGCGGTCGTGGAGTGGTCGTAGTTCGGCCGTAGTTCGGCTCTTGTATGTAGTAGCGCTAGTGATGTGCAAATGGTGCTTGATGCGAACGCGCAGTGGGTTGATACTGTTGCTGTCGAAATGCGCACCAAGGCGTGGTAAACAATAGGCCGTAACATTTAATTTGTTGCCAAAGATAACCGGTATAATCCACCACTCTCCCCCCAGGTGCACTTAAAAAGGGTTGTTGGAGTATATTTAATTACAGTCACCTTGTGTCAGATTGTTATTATGAGGGGCATAAAGATCAAAACATACATCATCTGATGATGTGACTTATGAAAATGCAGTTTCTTCTGGAAATCGGAATTCCAAAGGTTCTTTGGACCCTAAACTGTACCCTAAATCATGATCATCCTATTCTGACGTGTTATGTTAGTGCAGTGCTGCCCTAATCTACCTAGATTCATGATTGGTATCTTTACTGATTACCTCCAGTATCGTGTCATAAATTACCCCATGCTTTGTGGTAGAAAAAACTAATTACAAAAAAGCGACCACTTGTCAGCAGTCGTGTTTTTACTGTGACATTGACTAGAGCAATTTGTATGGCGTAGATCAGTGAGAGATCTGAGTTGGTTGTGTGAGGACTCTTGCCACAGAGTCAGTGCCACTGCCTGGTTCCAGCCTGCCTCTCACCACAGAGTCAGTGCCACTGCCTGGTTCCAGCCCGCCTCTCACCACAGAGCCAGTGCCACTGCCTGGTTCCAGCCTGCCTCTCACCACAGAGTCAGTGCCACTGCCTAGTTCCAGCCCGTCTCTCACCACAGAGCCAGTGCCACTGCCTGGTTCCAGCCTGCCTCTCACCACAGAGTCAGTGCCACTGCCTGGTTCCAGCCCGCCTCTCACCACAGAGTCAGTGCCACTGCCTGGTTCCAGCCCGCCTCTCACCACAGAGTCAGTGCCACTGCCTGGTTCCAGCCCGCCTCTCACCACTGAGCCAGTGCCACTGCCTGGTTCCAGCCTGCCTCTCACCACAGAGCCAATGCCACTGCCTGGTTCCAGCCCGCCTCTCACCACAGAGCCAGTGCTACTGCCTGGTTCCAGCCCGCCTCTCACCACAGAGCCAGTGCCACTGCCTGGTTCCAGCCCGCCTCTCACCACAGAGCCAGTGCCACTGCCTGGTTCCAGCCCGCCTCTCACCACAGAGCCAGTGCCACTGCCTGGTTCCAGCCCGCCTCTCACCACAGAGCCAGTGCCACTGCCTGGTTCCAGCCCGCCTCTCACCACAGAGCCAGTGCCACTGCTTGGTTCCAGCCCGCCTCTCACCACAGAGCCAGTGCCACTGCCTGGTTCCAGCCCGCCTCTCACCACAGAGTCAGTGCCACTGCCTGGTTCCAGCCCGCCTCTCACCACAGAGCCAGTGCCACTGCTTGGTTCCAGCCCGCCTCTCACCACAGAGCCAGTGCCACTGCCTGGTTCCAGCCTGCCTCTCACCACAGAGCCAGTGCCACTGCCTGGTTCCAGCCTGCCTCTCACCACAGAGCCAGTGCCACTGCCTGGTTCCAGCCCGCCTCTCACCACAGAGCCAGTGCCACTGCCTGGTTCCAGCCCGCCTCTCACCAATGCCTTGTCCTTCTGGTGTGGGAAGTTTTTATAGGGTAACTGCCAGAGCCGGGGTAATAAATGATGCCCTGACAGGTCTGCGGTGAGAGAAGGGCCACACTCACTGTTTGTTGACACTCACTCTTGAACTCTGGGGGGAGGGGGTACAGGGGGCGGTCATAGCTGACATGACAACAGGGTTTTTTTTACAGAATAAATTCAACTGGGGGGGTTCCTTGGGAATATTTCCTGGCATTTTCTTTAAATCTGATTTTGTAATTTTTATTTAAAGTTGAAGTAAAAAAACTACACATGTAATATACATTGATATAATACACAAAATGTATATATATATATATAATTTGTTTAAATATATAACTTATATTATAGCATACTATATAATATATATGTCGAACTAGATTGAGGCCACAAATATACAGTTCTATTGCTCTAGGACCTATGGCAAATTTAGAAAAGCTAACCTTTTATTTAGATTTGTCATGAATATGACAGACATCATGTATATAATAATTTTAAATACATAAGATATATATATATGCTATAATATATATTTAAAAAAAATCTAATATATCTAATAATAATTATTATTATATACAAAATATCTAAGTTATATTCATGACAAATTTATATAAAAGGTTAGCTTTTCTAAATTCTTCTAGAACAATAGAACTGTGTATTTGTGGCCTTAGTTTAGTTTGACAGTCTTGCGTAGGAGTGCGTCAGTCGGTCACATTCTGCTTGTCTCTTCGTTTGTTCTTTTTCCTCTTCGTTGTACTCCCAGCAATTTGTAAACTAATCAATGTTCCGTGGATCCTGGCCAGATCATGGAATAGATTATTAAAGCTACATATGGATTGTATCAATATTAAAATCGTATTCTCGGGGTAAAAGAAATAGCTTCCTGCTTACGCTGAAATGCTGTACTATTAAGCAGGCCATATTCTATTATTGACAGCTGTTGAAAACAATGCACCAGTTAGCGAAGAAAAAAATCAACTTTAATGGGATCATTAAGATGTTGAAAGCATCTTCCAAGCTACTGGATTTTTATGGAAACTGGCTGGATACATAATTATAGTGACATGTTTTATCAGTGTTTCATTTGTTGAAGCCCATGTATGGTTAGATGCCAGTATTGGCTCTGGTGCCTGTGGAAACAACCCATGTTCTCAAGAGATTTAAACAAAATTGAAATTTAGAAAACCTACTTTTTTAACGCCCTTGATAAATTGGCCGAATTATACACGTTAAGCTGTTTGTGAACAGAATTATACACGTTAAGCTGTTTGTGAACAGAATTATACACGTTAAGCTGTTTGTGAACAGAATTACATGTTAAGCTGTTTGTGAACAGAATTATACACATTAAGCTGTTTGTGAACAGAATTATACACATTAAGCTGTTTGTGAACAGAATTATACACGTTAAGCTGTTTGTGAACAGAATTATACATGTTAAGCTGTTTGTGAACAGAATTATACACGTTAAGCTGTTTGTGAACAGAATTATACACATTAAGCTGTTTGTGAACAGAATTACACACGTTAAGCTGTTTGTGAACAGAATTATACATGTTAAGCTGTTTGTGAAAAAAATTATACACGTTAAGCTGTTTGTGAACAGAATTATACACATTAAGCTGTTTGTGAACAGAATTATACACGTTAAGCTGTTTGTGAACAGAATTATACACGTTAAGCTGTTTGTGAACAGAATTATACACATTAAGCTGTTTGTGAACAGAATGATTGCATTTGTTTACCATTTTTGCTCATTATGACAATTCCTGTTGGGGGCATTCTGGGTAGGGAACCTTTTAATTCCTGTTGGGGGCATTCTGGGTAGGGAACCTTTTAATTCCTGTTGGGGGCATTCTGGGTAGGGAACCTTTTAATTCCTGTTGGGGGCATTCTGGGTAGGGAACCTTTTAATTCCTGTTGGGGGCATTCTGGGTAGGGAACCTTTTTATTCCTGTTGGGGGCATTCTGGGTAGGGAACCTTTTTATTCCTGTTGGGGGCATTCTGGGTAGGGAACCTTTTTATTCCTGTTATGGCAATATTCAAAAAATTGTATTGTGAGCTGTTGATATATCGACAACTTTCTTTCTCAGTATAGCTTAGCTTTGAGGTTATAATCAAATATGCTGGTTTTAATTGGAGATAAAGAAAGCTGTATCTGTTTTAAGTAACTGTACATGACACACGGAAAATGAACCAAACAGAAACTAAATGTCTAAGTTATGAAATAGGCAAAACCGTAAAATAAAATGTATGCCATTGTAAATGTGTGTGTGTGTGTGTGTGTGTGTGTGTGTGTGTATCTGTGTAAGACTGTAGATTTGTAAGTGTTTAAGTGTGTATATGTGTAGCTGTGTAAGACTAGATTTGTAAGTGTGTATGTGTGTATCTGTGTAAAACTAGATGTGTATCTGCGTAAGACTAGGTTTGTAAGTGTGTAAGTGTGTATATCTGTGTAAGACTAGGTTTGTAAGTGTGTATGTATGTATCTGCGTAAGACTGTAGGTTTGTAAGTGTGTATGTGTGTATCTGCATAAGACTGTAGGTTTGTAAGTGTGTATGTGTGTATCTGCGTAAGACTAAGTTTGTAAGTGTGTATGTGTGTATCTGCGTAAGACTGTAGGTTTGTAAGTGTGTATGTGTGTATCTGCGTAAGACTGTAGGTTTGTAAGTGTGAGTGTATGTGTGTATCTGCGTAAGACTGTAGGTTTGTAAGTGTGTATGTGTGTATCTGCATAAGACTGTAGGTTTGTAAGTGTGTAGGTGTGTATCTGCGTAAGACTAGGTTTGTAAGTGTGTATGTATGTATGTGTGTATCTGCGTAAGACTGTAGGTTTGTAAGTGTGTATGTGTGTTTCTGCGTAAGACTGTAGGTTTGTAAGTGTGTATGTGTGTATCTGCATAAAACTGTAGATTTGTAAGTGTGTATGTGTGTATCTGCGTAAGACTGTAGGTTTGTAATTGTGTGTAGGTGGATAACTGACTCACTCTGTATGTGTATAAGTCAATGTAAGACTATTGTGTTCTAAAGACAATGCAGCAGTCAGTTTTACCAAACACATCGCACAAGGACACAACTTCAAAGTACAGGAGTCCGTGCTCATGAAATATATAGTAAAACCTGTATTACAATACAGTGCTCGTCTCTCACCTTAAGTGTGAACCATTTTGTGATGGTTGATATCTAGCAGGAGACGTTTATTACAGCAACTGACACAGTTTTATATCTTGACTTACGTAACAGTTCAGTTTCTGAAAGACCCCCCTGTAGCACCCCCTGTGTCTACACTGTGGAGTGATAAATGGGTCTTGTGCTGGGTTGAATAATACCCTGGGTTGAATAATACCCTGGACACTGACAGTGAGGAATTGTGGTTTGGGGTTGGTATTTTCTCTGTGTGGGGGTGGGGGTGGAGTGGGGTTCGTCTGGGAGCAAGGGTGAGACTGTGTTGAGACAACAGTGACAGCTGAGGGATGGGTTGTTTGGGTGGAGGGGATGTGGGGAACATCTGGGGCATGGGTTTGTGGGTCCACAGAGGTGTATGTAGGCTGTGTTGTGTCTGTGTCTGAGTGAAGTAAAGTTAAACAGGTCCTTGTAGTGCTGGACATTTTATCTTTGGATCTTAATCCTTTCAGTTGTGGTTCAACTGTGCTCCTTCAATTAGGACCCCTGTATTAGGAGCAAGTGGACCTTGGAGGTCAAAGCATTGTTTTTTTGCTCAGGACAGTGGTTCATTGTGCTTTCACCAATGGTCTTTTGCAATCTGGATAATGGTCCACTGAGCTGTGAGCACTGATCTATTGAGCTTTGGACAGTCCCCTTTGAGCTTTCAATTCTTGTTCTTTGATTTGTTGGACAAGGGTCCTATAAGTTTCAACACCAGTTCCTTCAGGAACATTGGTCCTTTGGCTTTGAGACATGTTCTCTGTGAGTATCAGCACTTGTTGTTTCTGTTACATGGACTGGTCTCATCCCTGGGCCATGAGCTCTGGTTCTTTGTGCTACATGGGCTGATCTTATCTCTGGGCCATGACCTGTGGTCCTTTGTGCTACATGGGCTGGTCTCATCCATGGGCCATGAGCTCTGGTCCTTTGTGCTACATGGGCTGGTCTCATCCCTGGGCCATGAGCTCTGGTCCTTTGTGCTACATGGGCTGGTCTCATCCATGGGCCATGAGCTCTGGTCCTTTGTGCTACATGGGCTGGTCTCATCCCTGGGCCATGAGCTCTGGTCCTTTGTGCTACATGGGCTGGTCTCATCCATGGGCCATGAGCTCTGGTCCTTTGTGCTACATGGGCTGGTCTCATCCCTGGGCCATGAGCTCTGGTTCTTTGTGCTACATGGGCTGATCTTATCTCTGGGCCATGACCTGTGGTCCTTTGTGCTACATGGGCTGGTCTCATCCATGGGCCATGAGCTCTGGTCCTTTGTGCTACATGGGCTGGTCTCATCCATGGGCCATGAGCTCTGGTCCTTTGTGCTACATGGGCTGGTCTCATCTCTGGGCCATGAGCTCTGGTCCTTTGCCCTACATGGGCTGGTCTCATCCCTGGGCCATGAGCACTGGTCCATTGTGCAACATGGGCTGGTCTCATCCCTGGGCCATGAGCACTGGTCCATTGTGCTACATGGGCTGGTCTCATCCCTGGGCCATGAGCTCTGGTCCTTTGCGCTACATGGGCTGGTCTCATCCCTGGGCCATGAGCACTGGTCCATTGTGCTACATGGGCTGGTCTCATCCCTGGGCCATGAGTGCTGGTCCTTAGAGCAGGTGGTGAACTTATCCAAGACAGAACAGCTCTATCGGCGTCTGCTTGCCAACCTTGTGTCATTCTTATGGTATGTGTCTCCTTTCTGAAGACAACACAGTCTTCTCTGACTGCATACAGAAATTTAAACAAGTTGAGTAACCGTTTCAGTGCCAGCCAAAATTGCGCTAATATACAAGAAGTGCCAAGCCATTTTAAAAAATGTGCACATCGTTCTAAACTTGTATTTTGATGCGCTTAGTGTTCGAATATCACCAAATAAACTATCCATTTCCTGAAAGGACAGATCATTTTCTATTTAGTTCGAAAAAACGTAATAGTCAGATGACACAACATAACTCACTTTCACTAATGCATGTGCTTAGACTCATCCGACGGATTTTGCGGTGAACATTCAATATTTTCTTTTTTTGGTTACGATTTCTGGTTTATTTTTGCCGTCAAACTCGTGCAAATCTAAGTGTAACTGTAAAACCAGCAGCCGAACGCCTCCCTTTTGTTATGATTAATCTCATTGGTCAATTTGAAATGGTGTCATGGGCACCAGCCAATGCCAGTAGACATTGCAAAAATGAAATCGGCGCAGTCGGCTGCGTGGCATTTCTTAGTAAAACCAGTAATCAGCGGAATCGGCTCTGTGACAATGAAACAGTTAAGGAGGGACTTTGGGTTAGTTTCAAGTTGTCAGTGTTCCACCAATGTCCTTTTGACTCTGAATTCGTAGGATTCTGTCACATACCTCCTACAAACATATTTGTACATCACTACAACTTGGTACATCTGAGAAATAGAAAATAGAAAAATTGTTGTTTTGTCATGTTTTCCATCGAAGCACTAAGGAGCCAGTGAAATGAGGCTTGGTAGCTCAGTTGTTAGTACACCAGACTCAATTGAAGGACACTAATAGCCATTACATGCTGGTGTCAATTTCAGGGGAAGTGTAAGATCACACACTGGAAAATGGAAAAAACCTGTCATGGACTGAGTCCCTCACTGAGCCGAAGGTCTTGATCTACAGAAGCCCACACTGGCACTGCATTAGCTGCTGCTAAAACACTGGCTCTGGTAGTAGAGAAACCACCATGAGTTCTTTGTCTGAGGGGATACCAATGCTGTATAAGACCACACTGGCACTGCATTAGCTGCTGCTAAAACACTGGCTCTGGTAGTAGAGAAACCACCATGAGTTCTTTGTCTGAGTGGATACCAATGCTGTATAAGACCACACTGGCACTGCATTAGCTGCTGCTAAAACACTGGCTCTGGTAGTGGAGAAACCACCATGAGCTCCTTGTCCGAGTGGATACCAATGCTGTATAAGACCACACTGGCACTGCATTAGCTGCTGCTAAAACACTGGCTCTGGTAGTAGAGAAACCACCATGAGTTCTTTGTCTGAGGGGATACCAATGCTGTATAAGACCACACTGGCACTGCATTAGCTGCTGCTAAAACACTGGCTCTGGTAGTAGAGAAACCACCATGAGTTCTTTGTCTGAGTGGATACCAATGCTGTATAAGACCACACTGGCACTGCATTAGCTGCTGCTAAAACACTGGCTCTGGTAGTGGAGAAACCACCATGAGTTCTTTGTCTGAGTGGATACCAATGCTGTATAAGACCACACTGGCACTGCATTAGCTGCTGCTAAAACACTGGCTCTGGTAGTAGAGAAACCACCATGAGTTCTTTGTCTGAGTGGATACCAATGCTGTATAAGACCACACTGGCACTGCATTAGCTGCTGCTAAAACACTGGCTCTGGAAGTAGAGAAACCACCATGAGTTCTTTGTCTGAGTGGATACCAATGCTGTATAAGACCACACTGGCACTGCATTAGCTGCTGCTAAAACACTGGCTGTGGTAGTGGAGAAACCACCATGAGTTCTTTGTCTGAGTGGATACCAATGCTGTATAAGACCACACTGGCACTGCATTAACTGCTGCTAAAACACTGGCTGTGGTAGTAGAGAAACCACCATGAGCTCCTTGTCTGAATGGACACCAATGCTGTATAAGACCACACTGGCACTGCATTAACTGCTGCTAAAACACTGGCTGTGGTAGTAGAGAAACCACCATGAGTTCTTTGTCTGAATGGACACCAATGCTGTATAAGACCACACTGGCACTGCATTAGCTGCTGCTAAAACACTGGCTCTGGTAGTAGAGAAACCACCATGAGCTCCTTGTCTGAGTGGATACCAATGCTGTATAAGACCACACTGGCACTGCATTAACTGCTGCTAAAACACTGGCTGTGGTAGTAGAGAAACCACCATGAGCTCCATGTCTGAATGGACACCAATGCTGTATAAGACCACACTGGCACTGCATTAACTGCTGCTAAAACACTGGCTGTGGTAGTAGAGAAACCACCATGAGCTCCTTGTCTGAATGGACACCAATGCTGTATAAGACCACACTGGCACTGCATTAGCTGCTGCTAAAACACTGGCTGTGGTAGTAGAGAAACCACCATGAGCTCCTTGTCTGAATGGACACCAATGCTGTATAAGACCACACTGGCACTGCATTAGCTGCTGCTAAAACACTGGCTGTGGTAGTGGAGAAACCACCATGAGTTCTTTGTCTGAGTGGATACCAATGCTGTATAAGACCACACTGGCACTGCATTAACTGCTGCTAAAACACTGGCTGTGGTAGTAGAGAAACCACCATGAGCTCCTTGTCTGAATGGACACCAATGCTGTATAAGACCACACTGGCACTGCATTAACTGCTGCTAAAACACTGGCTGTGGTAGTAGAGAAACCACCATGAGCTCCTTGTCTGAATGGACACCAATGCTGTATAAGACCACACTGGCACTGCATTAGCTGCTGCTAAAACACTGGCTGTGGTAGTAGAGAAACCACCATGAGCTCCTTGTCTGAATGGACACCAATGCTGTATAAGACCACACTGGCACTGCATTAACTGCTGCTAAAACACTGGCTGTGGTAGTAGAGAAACCACCATGAGCTCCTTGTCTGAATGGACACCAATGCTGTATAAGACCACACTGGCACTACGCTTGTGCTCAAACACTGGCGCGGTGGTGACCACCGATATGTCTGAATGAGACGCCAATGCTATCAAGACCACACTGGCACAACTTCTTTGGCTGTGGTGAGTGGGCTCCACCATGAGGTTCGCTGTCTGGGTGGACTGTCTGTATCAGACCACTGGCACTGCATTAACTGCTGCTAAAACTGGCTGTGGTAGTGAAACCACCATGAATGGATGGACACCAATGCTGTATAAGACCGCACTGGCGCTGCATTTGCTGCTAAAAACACTGGCTGTGGTAGTAGAGAAACCACCATGAGTTCTTTGTCTGAATGGACACCAATGCTGTATAAGACCACACTGGCACTGCATTAACTGCTGCTAAAACACTGGCTGTGGTAGTAGAGAAACCACCATGAGCTCCTTGTCTGAATGGACACCAATGCTGTATAAGACCACACTGGCACTGCATTAGCTGCTGCTAAAACACTGGCTGTGGTAGTAGAGAAACCACCATGAGCTCCTTGTCTGAATGGACACCAATGCTGTATAAGACCACACTGGCACTGCATTAGCTGCTGCTAAAACACTGGCTGTGGTAGTAGAGAAACCACCATGAGTTCTTTGTCTGAGTGGATACCAATGCTGTATAAGACCACACTGGCACTGCATTAACTGCTGCTAAAACACTGGCTGTGGTAGTAGAGAAACCACCATGAGCTCCTTGTCTGAATGGACACCAATGCTGTATAAGACCACACTGGCACTGCATTAACTGCTGCTAAAACACTGGCTGTGGTAGTAGAGAAACCACCATGAGTTCTTTGTCTGAATGGACACCAATGCTGTATAATACCACACTGGCACTGCATTAACTGCTGCTAAAACACTGGCTGTGGTAGTAGAGAAACCACCATGAGTTCTTTGTCTGAATGGACACCAATGCTGTATAAGACCACACTGGCACTGCATTAACTGCTGCTAAAACACTGGCTGTGGTAGTAGAGAAACCACCATGAGTTCTTTGTCTGAGTGGATACCAATGCTGTATGAGACCACACTGGCACTGCATTAACTGCTGCTAAAACACTGGCTGTGGTAGTAGAGAAACCACCATGAGTTCTTTGTCTGAATGGACACCAATGCTGTATAAGACCACACTGGCACTGCATTAACTGCTGCTAAAACACTGGCTGTGGTAGTAGAGAAACCACCATGAGTTCTTTGTCTGAATGGACACCAATGCTGTATAAGACCACACTGGCACTGCATTAACTGCTGCTAAAACACTGGCTCTGGTAGTAGAGAAACCACCATGAGCTCCTTGTCTGAATGGACACCAATGCTGTATAAGACCACACTGGCACTGCATTAACTGCTGCTAAAACACTGGCTCTGGTAGTAGAGAAACCACCATGAGTTCTTTGTCTGAGTGGATACCAATGCTGTATAAGACCACACTGGCACTGCATTAACTGCTGCTAAAACACTGGCTCTGGTAGTAGAGAAACCACCATGAGCTCCTTGTCTGATTGGACACCAATGCTGTATAAGACGACACTGGCACTGCATTAGCTGCTGCTAAAACACTGGCTGTGGTAGTAGAGAAACCACCATGAGCTCCTTGTCTGAATGGACACCAATGCTGTATAAGACCACACTGGCACTGCATTAGCTGCTGCTAAAACACTGGCTCTGGTAGTAGAGAAACCACCATGAGCTCCTTGTCTGAGTGGACACCAATGCTGTATAAGACCACACTGGCACTGCATTAGCTGCTGCTAAAACACTGGCTGTGGTAGTAGAGAAACCACCATGAGCTCCTTGTCTGAATGGACACCAATGCTGTATAAGACCACACTGGCACTGCATTGCTGCTGCTAAAACACTGGCTCTGGTAGTAGAGAAACCACCGTGAGTTCTTTGTCTGAGTGGATACCAATGTTGTATAAGACCACATTGGCACTGCATTAGCTGCTGCTAAAACACTGGCTGTGGTAGTAGAGAAACCACCATGAGTTCTTTGTCTGAGTGGATACCAATGCTGTATAAGACCACACTGGCACTGCATTAGCTGCTGCTAAAACACTGGCTCTGGTAGTAGAGAAACCACCATGAGTTCTTTGTCTGAGTGGATACCAATGCTGTATAAGACCACACTGGCACTGCATTAGCTGCTGCTAAAACACTGGCTCTGGTAGTAGAGAAACCACCATGAGTTCTTTGTCTGAGGGGATACCAATGCTGTATAAGACCACACTGGCACTGCATTAGCTGCTGCTAAAACACTGGCTGTGGTAGTAGAGAAACCACCATGAGCTCCTTGTCTGAATGGACACCAATGCTGTATAAGACCACACTGGCACTGCATTAGCTGCTGCTAAAACACTGGCTGTGGTAGTAGAGAAACCACCATGAGCTCCTTGTCTGAATGGACACCAATGCTGTATAAGACCACAAGTATTATTGTTGCTATGACATGATTGATGTGATATTTTTGTGGTCAAATATTTATAAGTTTGGCCCTCAAGTGGCCACACACTTCTACGAATGAGTAGGAAGCTCCGAGGTTAGCTGCAGGAGGTCAGTGTTTATCAGTGCCTTGAGTCTGCCAACGCAAATACATCCAGACATTCGCTGTCAGGTATCAGTTAGCGCCGAATTCCAAGATGATTTTCATGTCTGCACTGACAGAAAATAGTCGGGTTAAACATAACCTCGGCCGCGTCTTTGGTGCACCTCCGAACATCATCACTCTTGAGTTATCTTCAAACATTGGTGCAGTTGCAAAGTGGTTCATATTTTAAGGCTAACTTGAAAGGTTATTTCTGTTGTTGAATATTTGGATGACACAGTGTATTCATGTTGCCGGTTTTGCTGAAAAATTATGGAATTGGTTGAAATGTAATAATATGTGTTTGGTTTAACTATTTTCGCAGAAAACGACATAATTAATTTTTTTTAATGGGGGACCTTTGAGGAAATGTATTTACTCTCACATTTAAGGGGCATAAACTGGATTGTTTAGCTGAGGTTCAGATAATCACATTTTTTAAAGTCCTGATTGCAACAAACTCAATCTCACTGGTTGGAAGAGATTCATGCTGGGCTCGATCTGCCAAGGCCATTCTCCCCTGACCTACGACCCTGGACGAGGCTGCTAGGGTTAGATTCCCCGTGTCCTCGTTTGCCCCTGCTCCCTTCCTGTGACACTCACAGTCCATTTTCCAGTGATCAAGAGATGTTTTTTGCCACATAAATTGCTTTATTTCCAGATATAAATACTATTTCGTAGTAGATCTGTCTTGTAGTAGGGCACATTAATTTTCGTTAACGACCGATTAAACATTGTCGCCATGACACCGAGATGTCAATGTAGCTTCCTGCTCTGTCATCACACTCCGCACAAATCTCCCTCCATTAGCGAGCTCACGTCGAAACTGCACAGATTTTGAAGCTGGAAAATCAACGAAATAAGCAATCTAATAACGGTCCTCGCTGAGGTCATTTCAGTAATAGGCAGCGAGAGTGTGATTTACTACGCCGGGGGGACTTTGTATGATGGCTTTATTGAGACATATTGGAGGCAGCTGTTATTTTTGGTGAGGTGTTTTGTGTTTATTTCTCTGTACGAAATAGACCAAAGGTCCGTCCTCAGGCAGTTGCTGTATCCCCAGTGTCATCCACTCCCAGTGTCTAAACGAGAGGGTTTCTTAGAAAGGGGGAGCTGTCGTTGCTTGGAGCTCATAGTAATGCCCAACACAAAGTGCAGTTGACAGAAATTTAAAGAAATTGTTTCTGTTAAACAACTATGAAATGTGCAATAATGTAGTGTTTAGTATCTAGTGTTTAGTATCTAGGTGTGTTGAAGTCAATGTAGTGTTTAGTATCTAAGTTTGTTCAAGTCAATGTAGTGTTTAGTATCTAGGTGTGTTGAAGTCAATGTAGTGTTTAGTATCTAGGTGTGTTGAAGTCAATGTAGTGTTTAGTATCTACGTGTGTTGAAGTCAATGTAGTGTTTAGTATCTACGTGTGTTGAAATCAATGCAGTGTTTAGTATCTAGGTGTGTTGAAGTCAATGTAGTGTTTAGTATCTAGGTGTGTTGAAGTCAATGTAGTGTTTAGTATCTACGTGTGTTGAAGTCAATGTAGTGTTTAGTATCTACGTGTGTTGAAATCAATGCAGTGTTTAGTATCTAGGTGTGTTGAAGTCAATGTAGTGTTTAGTATCTAGGTCTGTTGAAGTCAATGTAGTGTTTAGTATCTAGGTGTATTGAAGTCAATGTAGTGTTTAGTATCTAGGTGTGTTGAAGTCAATGTAGTGTTTAGTATCTAGGTGTGCTGAAGTCAATGTAGTGTTTAGTATCTAGGTGTGTTGAAGTCAATGTAGTGTTTAGTATCTAGGTGTGTTCAAGTCAATGTAGTGTTTAGTATCTAGGTGTGTTGAAGTCAATGTAGTGTTTACTATCTACGTGTGTTGAAGTCAATGTAGTGTTTAGTATCTACGTGTGTTGAAATCAATGCAGTGTTTAGTATCTAGGTGTTTTGAAGTCAATGTAGTGTTTAGTATCTAGGTGTGTTGAAGTCAATGTAGTGTTTAGTATCTACGTGTGTTGAAGTCAATGTAGTGTTTAGTATCTACGTGTGTTGAAATCAATGCAGTGTTTAGTATCTAGGTGTGTTGAAGTCAATGTAGTGTTTAGTATCTAGGTGTGTTGAAGTCAATGTAGTGTTTTGTATCTAGGTGTGTTGAAGTCAATGTAGTGTTTAGTATCTAGGTGTGTTGAAGTCAATGTAGTGTTTAGTATCTAGGTGTGTTGAAGTCAATGTAGTGTTTAGTATCTAGGTGTGCTGAAGTCAATGTAGTGTTTAGTATCTAGGTGTGTTGAAGTCAATGTAGTGTTTAGTATCTAGGTGTGTTGAAGTCAATGTAGTGTTTAGTATCTAGGTGTGTTGAAGTCAATGTAGTGTTTAGTATCTACGTGTGTTGAAGTCAATGTAGTGTTTAGTATCTACGTGTGTTGAAATCAATGCAGTGTTTAGTATCTAGGTGTGTTGAAGTCAATGTAGTGTTTAGTATCTAGGCGTGTTGAAGTCAATGTAGTGTTTAGTATCTAGGTGTGTTGAAGTCAATGTAGTGTTTAGTATCTAGGTGTGTTGAAGTCAATGTAGTGTTTAGTATCTAGGTGTGTTGAAGTCAATGTAGTGTTTAGTATCTAGGTGTGTTGAAGTCAATGTAGTGTTTAGTATCTAGGTGTGCTGAAGTCAATGTAGTGTTTAGTATCTAGGTGTGTTGAAGTCAATGTAGTGTTTAGTATCTAGGTGTGTTCAAGTCAATGTAGTGTTTAGTATCTAGGTGTGTTCAAGTCAATGTAGTGTTTACTATCTACGTGTGTTGAAGTCAATGTAGTGTTTAGTATCTACGTGTGTTGAAATCAATGCAGTGTTTAGTATCTAGGTGTGTTGAAGTCAATGTAGTGTTTAGTATCTAGGTGTGTTGAAGTCAATGTAGTGTTTAGTATCTACGTGTGTTGAAGTAAATGTAGTGTTTAGTATCTACGTGTGTTGAAATCAATGCAGTGTTTAGTATCTAGGTGTGTTGAAGTCAATGTAGTGTTTAGTATCTAGGTGTGTTGAAGTCAATGTAGTGTTTAGTATCTAGGTGTGTTGAAGTCAATGTAGTGTTTAGTATCTAGGTGTGTTGAAGTCAATGTAGTGTTTAGTATCTAGGTGTGTTGAAGTCAATGTAGTGTTTAGTATCTAGGTGTGTTGAAGTCAATGTAGTGTTTAGTATCTAGGTGTGTTGAAGTCAATGTAGTGTTTAGTATCTAGGTGTGTTCAAGTCAATGTAGTGTTTAGTATCTAGGTGTGTTCAAGTCAATGTAGTGTTTACTATCTAGGTGTGTTCAAGTCAATGTAGTGTTTAGTATCTAGGTGTGTTCAAGTCAATGTAGTGTTTAGTATCTAGGTGTGTTGAAGTCAATGTAGTGTTTAGTATCTAGGTGTGTTCAAATCATTGTTTTGTATGCAACCAATACAGGTGAACCTGCCTTTATGGTTACCTTAGTAATACAGCCACCTCCCAATTACAATCGCCATAGAACAGTCTGAAATGATACCCATAACAGTAAACTGTAGGAAGTTGGTCTGAATAATACATCACCGTACTATTCCAGTACCATTAGTACTATATGTGTGCATATCAATAAATGCTATAAATAGATGCTAAAAGGTATATAATGTGTATACGCATTATATATATATATATATTTATATTACATATTAATGCATAATATATATATATATATATATATTATGCATTAATATGTAATATTAGTCTTGTGAAATGCAGTACCATACAGATTTGAAACAAAGCATTTCCACTGACACAGACAGACCAAGGGATTGTTCTTTGGTGTTACAATGTTTGATAATGCCCACGGCTCTGCGCTGGCATTTCTCATAGTTATCACGCAATCTAAACATCTCAATCATGTCTGTGTTTCCCAAGTCCTCCATTCAACAGTCGTCACCAATCAGTCTTGTGTGTGACAGCAATCAGCACACAGTTCTAATTGGGGACACTGGGTAGAGGGAGTAGGTGGCTTGTGGCACTGTCAGGTTAAGGCTGGCAGGGGGGAGGAAGGAGTGGAGGGAGGGAGGGAGGGGGTGGAGGGAGGGAGGGAGGGGGTGGAGGGAGGGAGGAAGAAGGGTGAGTCGTTGGGGAGGATTGAGGTCCTCACAGGAGTCTAAAGAGTCCTGTTCCATAGACTGCATCAATGCTTTTTGTATGATGTAAGAAATCCTGTTGTGTTATGTCGTTGAAAGGAATGTGTGTGTGTGTGTGTGTGTGTGTGTGTGTGTGTGTGTGTGTGTGTGTGTGTGTGTGTGTGTGTGTGTGTGTGTGTGTGTGTGTGTGAATGTGTGCAGACACACGTTTTATATGCTCCACGTTTTATGTACTATACACACACATAAACGCGTGTGTGTGCACACTTATGCACAGTCGCACATACAGGCAATACTTTTACATGATTCCGCACCACTCGCACGCACGCACGCACGCACGCATGCACGCGCACACGCACATATACACAAAGCGTCAATGCACAAATTCATGTACAGATTCATGCACACACACGCACACACACACACATGTTCACATACAAACGCACGCACACACATACATTCACACATACTCACACCCGATTACTCACTCACTCACTCACTCACTCACTCACTCACTCACACAATCTCTCTCTCTCTCTCTCTCTCTCTCTCTCTCTCTCTCTCTCTCTCTCTCTCTCTCTCTCTCTCTTGCTTTTTTATGTTTCTGAGTGAAACATAAAAAAGCCTGTTGAATAACCATGAGGAATGACTGTGGTGTGAGTGAGACTAGATGTCTGTCTGTCTGTCCAAGATGACAGTGTTTGGCTGGCCGTGGATGTGTTGGGCCGGTGCGTTACGGAGAACCCGTTCCTGTTTGGTGGGTTGGCAGCATCATGTTGGGTTGGTGCTTCACCTTGTAGGGACAGTAGGCACATTGTTTGACAGCTGGCCACCTCAGCTATGCCGCTTTGTTATATACACAAGTACCTGTTTTGTGAGTGGCTGTTGAGTACAGGTGTTAGTTTAGGTGGCATAGGTCAACGCATTGTGTAAACGTCGGAAAGCGTAATAAAAGGGAGACCATTTTTTCTTATCGAAAGGCAGTCGGTCGGTGGCCACTGCCCTGGCGTACCATCTGACACATCCTGACCAATCGTGTGCCGCCACGCTGTCCAGCCGGTTCAAACGCCTGCCACGGATTTCCACTAGGTGGCGTCGCGAGCACGCCCACACGGAACACGGCGTAAAATCGATAGTTGCAGCCTTGGCGGCTGATGTGGGTGACCTTAAAAATCTTTAAAAAACTACATGTACGTGCGCCTGAGTGGGAGTGAGAGGTCACTGGCATAGCGCAACATGTAATACAGGGTGTACGCCGAGTCGCCGACTCGCGGCCGCTCCTAAATAGCGGGCCTGAACCTTGTGTCATGGGTTAGATCAATCTTAGGCGCTTTTATTGTACTGACGTCGCGATGGTGCAATTTGATAATATAAGCATCGATAGTTCTTGTAAACACTAGATTTATCACAACGCGTGGCCCGTCTTTGTCAATGTCATCGGCCATTGTTGAAGGTGTACGTAGTAGGGCGGATGGCACTCATTGGTCAGTTTGCTGTCACCGCCTCGGTGGCGTTAAATAAATATTTCTTTTGTATCTCTGGGTAATCGGTAGTGATAACTCAGCGTTCGAAATAAGCGCTTGTCCGGTTGTCCGGGACAAGCGATTTGTTGTCCGGACAAGTAGAATGATCTGCATGGTTGCCCGGTGGACAAGTGAAAATTTACAGTAAATAGTGATGTGTGCAAAATTATAACGTTCTAATTTGTGGAAATTCTAATGAAATACGGTTCGCCAGCGATCACACACGTTGCACAGGGGTAGAACTTCAGCATTTATTTTACTGGACAGCAGGACTAGTAAAGACAAAAGTTTACTAGTCTGCCAAAAGGTTTACTAGTCCTGAAAATATCAAAATATAACACAAATTTAAATTGAAAAAAAATGCGTCAGACGGTCCATGGTGGCCGTGTTCAGCGCTTGAATGGCTCGGTGGGCAGTTGCAGGGCTGTTCATGCTTTTCCAGCTTGCGTTTTACTGCTGGTTTTGCAATCCCAGTCAAGTAATGATACATCGTGTATAAACGTAGACTAATAAAGCAATGTAGATGTAAACCGTATTCGAAAACCGTGCATTTGAAAATGGCCAGATACACTAAACCAAACAAAACTCATTTCAGAATTCGATGTCACACAACAGCCAATCAAATGCACTGTTCCACTGTCACCTCATTAGGTAAAGAATTAGTTTGTCAATGGTACGGATGGTGGCGTCAGGCAACATGCTGATTTTTACTAGACAGCCGGACTAGTTGGTAGGCGGATTTACTAGTCTACCGTAATCTTTACTAGTGTAAGGACTAGCGGACTAGTGGGTAGTTCTACCCCTGTTGCAATTTCGTTAGCATGATGGCGTCTTATCTTTCCACCGCCATCCTATGTTGCACATCAGTTTTCCGTGAAGCATAGTGTGTCCGTTAACTGCGTCATCTGCTCTAGCTCTGCCGTTTTCGTAGAGAAAACTAGTTCAGTTTTACCGATATGCATGGATCACATTTGATGAACTTAATAAATAGTATATTCGAGTATCATTACCTTTTATTAGAATAATTATGTAGTAGGCCAGTTAACCAATATTAACCAACGCGGACTCAGCAATCTTCGACTTTATGAAGTCACCAAATATTGGTCCAGGAGATCGACAAAATATTGTCAACACCGGATGAATTTTCAGCTCTCCAGTGAACTTGTGGTGGTGGTTGGTGAACGGAATGTTAATAAACATCTCAAGAAGTGTTGTCGTGTCTTTATCACATTTATTTTACCACAAATCTTGAGTTTAGGGACACTGACTTTTTGCGAATGTGGAAAACAGACGGAATTAGCATTTGTCGGACGAACATTCCCTGATTACAGAACCTACAGAATCGATGTTTGGAAACACAATTTAACTTAATAAACATAAATTACAGTTTATATATGCAACATTAAGACAAAATAACGGATGCCTGACAGGATCTAAACAATTCAAATCCAAATTAATTTAAGCAAGATGCGCAAAGGCCAGACCGGCGACATGTATGGCATGGCGACCTACTATGGCGGTCTACGCGCGACAGCAACGTTACGACATCATTCAGTCTATACATTATAACTAAGATAGTCCCTTGTAAATATAATTTTGGTACGCTTAAAATTGTTTAAATATTACTGACATAATATTATTTATACTGATCTAATAAGACTAGAGCAAAGATGTGAATTTATTTGCTGGTGATCAAATAAAATTGATCTTCAGATTATAAAATACAGAACTTTGCACATTCTGAAGTACGTATAGATTGAATAAAACAATATCACATTAGTTTTGTCTATGTGACAAAATTGTGATTCCTTGATTTGCATTGGTTGTACTCCGGGTGGAGGGGTGGGTTTTTCAATGACAAACTGATGCAAACGTCCGACAGTGCATTTTATTTGTTGTTAGCAGTTTCTTGCAACATTATGAAAATTAGCAAGGAAAATATTCCTAACTGTTGTCTCATTCCTATCATAATCATTGTAATATTTATATTGCCGGTATAAGTACACATTTGCACTTCCTCAGCATCTCTAGATATATTTGTTGAAATGTCATATGATACGTCTCCTTTTAATATTCATGATGAAAAACATTGTTAATCACTTAATGGCCTGGGAAATATTTGCAATTAAACCAGCATTTAAAAAACTACATTTGAAATCAGATCGTGCCCAACAGCAGAAAGATTGTTTAAAATTAAATAATTTCTTAAATTTTTTTCAAAGCTTCCATTCACTGCAAATTACTCGAACAAGTGAAAATGTTAGCGTATTTCTATCGCTAGATAACATACTATGATTGGTAATACACAGTGTCAAGTGTGGATTGATATATGTGCAGATAAAAACATATTGCACTGTACGGACTACTTTCTCTGCAATTTTGCACTATGGACTACTTTGGCTATGTAAAAAAACAGGGCACCATAGAATGAATCTAATTTTTTTAAGGTTTCGATGCACAGGGTTTAGTTTCTTTATCGAACAGTTATATTTGATAAAATAGAAAGTCTTAAGAAAGACCAGAAGACATGAAGTTACATTAATAAAGGAACAGTGTAGATTAGACATAAGAAAGTTCTAATTTTCACAAAGGACTGTAAGAATGGAACAGATTATTTGCTGATTGTGTTGGTGCCAGTAACGTGAATATGTTTAAAAATAAAGTCGACACATACCTCAGAAGGGCGAGATACACATAGATAAAAGGGTTGGACTCTTGATAAGCCAAAGGGCTTCTTTGTCCACCTGCCACCTAGAATTAATTCTTTGGGTGGCAATCTTGTTAAATCTTGTCTTGTTAAAGATCTATTTTCTAGGCTCCGAAATTATATATCCTTGTAACCGGTTGCTAGGGCGATTCACATAACCCAGATATGATGTGTATTAGTATGCTCACTGTTGGCGAAAGTGGGTCCGGTACAATCTTAGGAAACAAGTGCAAAAAAGCCAGAATCGTTTAGTAAAAGTATAAAACGCATCTGATGATTACAGAAATCTGTCTTCCTGCTCATGCTGGTTGGCGCTTTCATTTGCAGGACACACAAACGTCATTAAATGTATCATATTTTTATTACGGCAATTTTCCTTGCATGTCAATGTGTTCTCTACATTTTTTATTGACTTATCTGTGCTCTAGTTGGTGCTATGTTCCTCGAGAAATCTAGGCACCACAGTGAAATATTTTGAGATGTTGACCATTATTATATTTACAATAAGAAATCTGTGTTAATTAAAACATTTGATTGCCAATGGTTAATATATTTTCTTTACAAAACAGTCTGACTCTTGAATTAAGTTGTGATTACAGTTACATTTTTCAGCAAGATTCTGCGCACGTTACATGAGTAATCGTTTATCTCACCATTTAGTCTCATTTTCTTTGTTTGTGATCAGTCTACCGGTGTAACTCACTGGCAGCGAATGGCCTGTTGGTTTATGAATAAATAACTTCCCATGTTGGACGCCAATACACCAGAATAGCCCTGGATAAAAAGAAATGACATGTTGAATATTTGATCTCATTTCAAGCCTTCCATGTAGTACAACTACTACATTACATTGTAGAAATATATTAGTAAGCTTTGTCTACAAAATTTTTCATTAGCTGTATGTTTTTCTAGAACACAGAACGCGAAGATTTTGTTCTAGCTCTTGGGCAATACCGAGAACTTCTGGCTTTATTTACTTATCTTTGTAGGGGAAATTACTAGACTATGATACACTTGTTCATTGGTGCAACAACCACGCCACGTGTGCCGTACAATGCTGTGGGGGGGGGGTTGGTACTATCTGTCAGTGTGGTTGACAGGCGGGTTGCATGTCACCAGCCAGCCGGCCAAGTAGCAATGAAAAGCAATTTCTGCACTCTGTGTCACTAAAGAGCCTAATTTTGAAATGCCTATCTAAATTGGATCTGCTGATATTATCCCGTGTATTCAGCGAATGGCAGCGCAGGACATTTTGATAGGACGTCTTTCTGTTGTCTATGTCACACCAAGCTACTTATAATTTGCCATCGTATAGATGGCTTCAACTAGGGTCTTTTTTATACTCCAACCAAACTGTTGACCACCCAATAGGTCATGAAATCCACTGCGTTTTTTCCTATTAATTGTCTCTGTTGGTGAGAATTTAATTAGATTTCAAATCCTATATATTCACGAGTTATGACACATATATATATATGTTCAGAGAATCAGAATTTTGGGTGCAAAAAAGGGGTTGGTGATTAATATTTCTTGCCATCTCAGTTTGTCTTGTCACTGTGGGGAGGAACTCTGCTCGTGTACTTTATTGTAGATTCTCCGTTCTAAAAAGAAGTGCGGTTTTGCCGCAGACAAAAGATGTTATTTTTAATGTTCTTATCTATGTGCCAGCCGAGCTCCGAGCTCCAACGCACAGAGGGGTCACTTGTAGAGGGCATGGATGCGATGGGGTGGGGTAGATATCGCCTGACCGGATCTGCTACTGACCTTCCACCCTGTACCATTGAAGGCGCTCAGATAGTTTTTTGCACCAATAAATTGGATCGTTGAAGAGTGGTAGTTGTATGAGTCATGGCGAGGCGTCTGCCTTTGCTGCCCTGGTTATCAGGGTCTCCTTACGATCGCCCGCCCATCAGCCCGCCCCACAACCCGCCCGGCGTCTCTCCCTCCACCATTTAACCATTTAGGTACATGTTCGCCAGCTCAAACGAACACGCCTGTCGGGGTCCAAAGTGGCTATTATTATGCAAGAATTCTGTTCACTTGGCCGGCCCCCCTTGTGGGTCTTGAGAGCCGTGGACCTTCAAAGCCACCGTGGCTGTGCTCACTGCTTCAACGGTTGTAAGTAGACGCACCAACGACATCAATCAATATTGCTCCGGCAACTTTTTATCACTACCTTATGCAGATGAGCTGTTGGTGGCGTGACATTTGGGTCAGTGTCCACCGTGCGGCAGTAGCGGCGGTGGTGGTACACCAGCAATGTAGTGGCAGTGGTTGTGGTAGTGTAGTGGCTGCAGTAGCCGCCCTCCATCTGTAAACGCCCCCGCTCTCTGCCACCAGGGTGCCTGCGGGCTTATGCTACCGATCGATTTCTCTCAGTGAGAACTAGTCACAAGGAGTGACGAAAACTGATTGCATGTCATTCATGGCTATTTCGCCCCCCAACATAAAACAATTATGTTGCGAGTGGTCTATGCGGTTTCTGGGAATTCTATGGAATTCCAGCAGAGTCTTTCTGTGCGTCTCTGTTTCTTGAAATCGTATCCGCGTAGTGGCGAGGAGGGGGGTGTGTTGGTGGGTGTCATGTGATATTGTATTATCTGGTTGTCACTGGTCATCCTCTGTTCTTACTCAACAGCTCGTGGAAGAAAATAAAAATAAATACCGACCCGTTTTTTAGGTGTTGTGGATCAGTTCGAGTGTGCCAAGTTTATCGGTATTGAATTTAATCTAACTGCTTATGGAAGATGAATAAATTAGCAGGTATTGAGAGTGTTAAATCGCCTCTGAATCAGCAGCTTAGTTTAATGTTCAGTAGTTGCCAGTAAAACAGTTGATACTGTACAATACAGACTACAGCCTACTGTCTACTGCAGCCATAGTACAGTACGGTGTCCTGATTGAGGCCACTGGTCAAGCCAGCTCCAGTGACCAGACAGCTGACTCAAGTGCTGCAGGCGGTAATGACCATGGTCAGCCCAGTGCAGTGACCCCAGCTGTCTGGCCACAGCTGGGTCAGTAGGGCAGTCAACAGTGACAGCTGCACCAGGCCAGTGTACGCTGGACGCACTGTCAGTGGCACCTCCTGGTGGGGGTAGTTGGTAATATTTCTCTGGCACTTGGGTGATGTCAGTGATTAACATATTTTGACTGAATGTCAACATCTTAAACAATAACTTGCTATGACTGAGTTTCTACACTTTTCTGTTTTCTACCAGAGTGTCCAACATATTTTTAAATGGTGATATTTCTCAGTTCTCTGCAGTTCTCTGCTTTTTATTCACTGATGTTTATTTAATGCAATGTTATAATTTTATTCAGTTAACATCAGCATGCCGTACACATGCCTTTGAAATACACAATATCTGAACACAACGGTACTTTTGTAATGTATAAAATAGTAATAGTAAATAAAATAAGCTGTTACTTTTTGTTTGTTCCTGTTCCTGTTACTTTCCCTACAGTGAATGAGACTAGTTGTAATCATTTAGTGTGTTGATTACACTAAGACTGTGAGCCTACCACAAGATCAGCTTGCCCTCCTAGTGTAACCACAATCAATCATTAACACGACAAAAGATTCCAGGCCCCATAGTGTGGGTAGAAGAGTTTATTACTCATCAACACCAGCCGAGTTACAACATGGCAACTAGAGCAAGTAGTAAGACAAGTGTCAGCCTTCTCTTCCAAGTCCACATCGGACTTGCTTAATGTACTGTCAGACAAATGAGTTGGCAAACCCTACATTTCCTTTGAGATGTCACAATATGTTTTATTGGCGTTTCTATGGTCATCGATTCTTAGATTTGGCGCTCAAAGGTGAGACTTTTACTTCACTTACTTAAATCATTTTAATCACCTATGTAAATCATCTTAATTATGGACCGATCAAACTATTAATTACGGACCGATCAGTGCAACCATTAAATCATCTTAATTACTTCTGCTTTGACATTAATAGTGGACTGATCAGGTCAACTCTAGTTTCCTGTTTCTAATTTATTTTTTAATTAACTTATCATATTAACTCTAACTTTCCAACCTGGTGGATGTACGTTACATAGTGACTGAAGCATCGTAGTGTGGTGGTCATCTTTTCCTTCACTGATCGCTGTCTACTGTGAACCATGACACACAATGACCGAGATTTCCTGGCAGTGACAGGCGTTGGGCAGTGATCTCTCAGAGTGGGATAAGTCGCATGCCGAGAACCAATTAATCGACCCTACATACAGTGCTTTGAACGACAACCGCGCACTATCCTGTTTCTCTTTTCCCTGGCAGATGTCATTAATCCAGTAAATGATTTGTTGGCGAAATTCAATCAGTTCGAAGATCAGCCGTCATTGCTTGTCTTGAGCAAGATGACGCGTCATGGCTGATGCAGCGATGTCGGTGTCATCGAACTAATGAGTGCGACCCTGGCCAGAGGAGTCTCTCTAATGAGGACACTCCTCGTTATTAAGTACGCTGTCGTTATTAATAACAACATTAATGGCATTACGTGCACGTTACATGAAGACAATGACGTGATCAGCATCACTGGGTCCCCTACTCATGTAAGTTAGATTGTAGTTCTGATGAAATATATTGTTTTAATTAGTTGCCATTGATTTAGGCTGGTTACAGTTAATTAGAGTCTAGCAATAGTCATCTGTGATGGATTTGACCAGTCAGTGGTTATGAATAATCACGCACGGAAGGTCCTGACAGGGCAACAATCAACAAGTTTGACCAAAGAAGTAAAAGATGTTTTTGAATGGCCGTTTTCTTTGAAGGCCAGATGTCTTTCACTCTGGTCTCCCAGGGGCTGAGGTTGGGTTACTCCCTTTTACTTCCGTTGGCACTAAGATAAGGAAGAAAGGTCCTCCAGAAGTCACAGGTTCAAAGGACCACCAGAAGTCACAGGTTCAGAGGACCACCAGAAGTCAAAGCTTCAAAGGACCTACAGAAGTCACAGTTCCAAAGGACCACCAGATGTCACAGGTTCAGAGGACCTACATAAGTCACAGATCCAAAGGATCTCCAGAAGTCACAGGTCAAAAGGAACTACAGAAGCCACAGGTTCAAAGGACCTATGGAAGTCACAGGTTCAAAGGACCCCAAGAAGTCACAGGCTCAAAGGACCCCAGAAGTCACAGGCTCAAAGGACCACCAGTAGTCACAGGCTCAAAGGACTACATAAGTCACATGTTCTACCTCCCACCCATTTACTGAGTGCTAATTGTCTTGTCAAGTTGTGTCAGTTGCACCCCTTAGTGGGCTGGGGATGAGCTGACCCCTCTGCCTGCTGATATTGACCAATATCCCACTGAGTGTCATCGACCAATATCCCAGTGAGTGTCATCGACCAATATCCCACTGAGTGTCATCGACCAATATCCCACTGAGTGTCATTGACCAATATCCCACTGAGCGTCATCGACCAATATCCCACTGAGCACCATCGACCAATATCCCACTGAGCGCCATCGACCAATATCCCACTGAGTGTCATCGACCAATAACCCACTGAGTGTCATCGACCAATATCCCACTGAGTGTCATCGACCAATATCCCACTGAGTGTCATCGACCAATATTCCACTGAGTGTCACCGACCAATATGCCACTGAGTGTCATCGAGTTCTTGTTTCAGTGGCTGTGGATGATGGAATTATTTCTAGTATTCTCAACTCGATGGATCTATACAAAATTGTAATTGAGAAAGATATATGTGGTACTATTTGTCCTCTAATGCACAAGTCGGTGAAGTGATGTAACATTTGTGTAGTTGTTGGGCTGGTCGTCATTGTCTCGATGTCCATTGTACGCACCAATGTAATGTGTGTTGTCTTGTGTAGGTTATTCACAACGGTTCACCCAGTCAATCTAACTAGTTGGTACATTCTCTTGTCCAAACACATAAATGCATGCATGCTCATACGCAATGCGTGCACAGAAAACACAACATGCACGCCCCCGTGCGTGCACGCCCCCGTGCGTGCATGCCCCCGTGCGTGCATGCTGCCTCCGCTCGTGCGTACACACACGCCGGGCATAGTGACTGCAGGTGTAACCTTTCAGTGACAGTGACTGTCGTACTGTTCCATTAATGAAGTCCGTTGACACTGCGCTGGCTGTGATGGCTCAGCCCGCTGTACAAGGGCCCTCCCCCAGCAAGGATAATACAAACACAGTCGGCGGAGACGGACATTAATGTCATCACTACGATGTATATACCGTCATTATCAGGTATGTTTCTACGTATCACTTTCAGTAAACAATAGATTATTCATGAATGCGGTGTGTTAAGTTCACGCCGAACGCGTGCCGTTGAAGGCATTTTAAATGCGTATGTTTGGTTTGAAACGCGTGGCTTGGAATACAGATGAACTTTGCGGGAGGACGTTTGATATTCATGCAGAGAAATGTCCGTTTGAAACTTGACTGGCGTTAAACTGATTACAATACAAACAGGAAGACCTGTTTGAAATTCGGATAGCAGCTGGCCAGATAAAATGCCACGTTAATCGTGCATAATTTTGCGTGTTCACATTGGCAGTTGTTTGTGAGGCGGTGAAAATTAGCCGTTTTGATGTACAAATGTAGGCTCGATTAAGGTTAATCAAACTTGACTTGGGAAGGCTGTCACGTCACAGCGGAAAGAGATTAGGGCAATTATATTATGCAAGAATGGCGTCGATGCCAACCAAGCATTGTTGCCTGCATCGACCTATTGATATGTCAGATGTTGGTTGGTGTATCACATTGAGAGGCTTAATTTTTTATTTATTTCGACAGGATTTGTAATAACTTTGAAATAGCATTTGTCATGGCGAGATGGTCTTGTTGATAATGCGGATGAATATGATGTAACGATGCTGCGTGGGCAGATCGAGGCGGGTTCGTTCCAGCAACATCGCCACTCAAGATCTTTCAGAGTGTATTAATTTTCGCTGCATAATCCGACGTTGGCAGATGAGAAATTATGATGAGAAATTTCTGCCCGTTATCTGCCGGGGTAACCTTCTGTTTTCGTTTTTATCTGGGCACTGATTTCTTGAGCACTGATGCCACTTCACATAATATCTCCAGCAGAAGTAGTTGGACACATTCCCGGCTTTGTCAGACCCTCTACTGATTAACCTTTAATTCTGGTCATTAATTAAAGGGTTATGAAAGCAGTGGTACTTTGCCCTGAATTCCCGGTTGGTTTTCATTCATGATAACAAAAATTTCTCACTTTAAGTGAATTACTGTGGGGTAAACCAAGCCTCTTTTGGCAGGAAAGGAAACATTCAAATCATCTGCAGATTTTGAGGGATATCAAAAGATAAATATTGCATGCTTTTATTAACTGAAATCGGAACCGTGATTTGAATTTTGGAGCAGATTCTTTGTCAGAGTTGACATTTCATTAACAAACATCGTGGTAGACAAAGGCATAATGTTGCAGTTTTTATCAGCCAATATCCAATTCATTTTAGGATAAGTATTACTATAAAGCCATTAATAGCTGGAACGAATTGATATTTATTCAGAAAAGTTAATAGATCATTCTCAAAAATTACCAGTAAGAGATGTTTGTATTTTTTAAAACCGTGCAATCAGATAGGTTTATTATGTACTTCAATGTTGTGATTTTATGTTTGTGAAAGGAATAATAAATGTAAGATTAAATGAGCACCATTACACTGCAGAAGTAATGCCACCAATGTGCCAAGTTACTACGACTTACTACCCTACAAAGGGGGGCTTTCTTCTAGGAAGGTCATTCTCTATTCAGGATTATTCTGCACAGATAACAACCAGTCTAGAGGTCTTAACCCCGGATTTATTTCGGTGACTTGGACTCCGATCAGATGTCGTCTAAGTTAAGTGTAGTTGCCGTAATCGTGATTGGGCGATATACAGATACTGTATGTGTGTTTTTGCGACGCCAGCATCAGGGAGAGAGACGTGAGTGTGTGTGTCGTTGATTCAGTGAGCCTATTGATTCACGAGAGAGTGCTGGTTGTAGTAAGCGGTAAAAGCCAATGTTGTAGTAGTAATCGTAGTAGCGGCAATCAGAAAAAGTCTGTCTCAGCTGATTAGGATTCTCGGCCGCGCGTCGTTTCGCGGAGAAACAGTATTGATGAGTCGTCTAAGTGAGGCGACACGTCTTGCGTATTACCACGCACGCGTCGCCTGCGCTCTGGCGGGACTCGTCGGGCTCCCCTTCCACTCCGCTGGGTTACATGTGGCGTTTTTTCCTAAAATTGTAGTACATGACTTCATTCATCATTTTTGATATCTCCATCAGCATTTCTTGCTAAGACTTGATTGATTGTGTATTGGTTTCACATAAAGGTGTAGGCTTCTCTATTTTGTACAGAACTGTAGCCGTATTTATCTTTCTCACGTCATATTTAACGACTCCACAATTTAGACTTCGGCTCTAATTTTTGGACGTACATTTGCAATAACACAGTCTAATTTAATCCTGCATAATCTTGTAGATATCATAAATAAATACTATTACAATATTTATGTTTCTTATTTTCTGTTGGACATACAAATTATGTATTTATTTTCTAGTGATACTTTTTATATGAGATTAGGCCATCCAACTAACATTCGACAATAACAAGAATACAATATTGAGTGCAACAGTCAGAGATTAATTAGAATACAGTGTGACCTTTCTATTAAGGTCGCCCTTGGGACTGGGTCAAAGTGGCCTAAGTGGCATGGTGACTGTATTAGCAAAACTAATTTCATATAATTTAATGACACTGAAATAATTCTGGATGTTCTTTGCGTGACCATAATTGTGATGTGGCTAAGTTACTGAGTGAAACAGGGTGGATGTTCTTTGCGTGACCATAATTGTGATGTGGCTATGTTACTGAGTGAAACAAGGTGGATGTTCTTTGCGTGACCATAATTGTGATGTGGCTAAGTTACGGAGTGAAACAAGGTGGATGTTCTTTGCGTGACCATAATTGTGATGTGGCTAAGTTACGGAGTGAAACAAGGTGGATGTTCTTTGCGTGACCATAATTGTGATGTGGCTATGTTACTGAGTGAAACAAGGTGGATGTTCTTTGCGTGACCATAATTGTGATGTGGCTATGTTACTGAGTGAAACAAGGTGGATGTTCTTTGCGTGACCATAATTGTGATGTGGCTATGTTACTGAGTGAAACAAGGTGGATGTTCTTTGCGTGACCATAATTGTGATGTGGCTAAGTTACTGAGTGAAACAAGGTGGATGTTCTTTGCGTGACCATAATTGTGATGTGGCTAAGTTACTGAGTGAAACAAGGTGGATGTTCTTTGCGTGACCATAATTGTGTTGTGGCTATGTTACTGAGTGAAACAAGGTGGTTGTTCTTTGCGTGACCATAATTGTGATGTGGCTAAGTTACTGAGTGAAACAAGGTGGATGTTCTTTGCGTGACCATAATTGTGATGTGGCTATGTTACTGAGTGAAACAAGGTGGTTGTTCTTTGCGTGACCATAATTGTAATGTGGCTAAGTTACTGAGTGAAACAAGGTGGATGTTCTTTGCGTGACCATAATTGTGATGTGGCTATGTTACTGAGTGAAACAAGGTGGATGTTCTTTGCGTGACCATAATTGTGATGTGGCTATGTTACTGAGTGAAACAAGGTGGTTGTTCTTTGCGTGACCATAATTGTGATGTGGCTAAGTTACTGAGTGAAACAAGGTGGATGTTCTTTGCGTGACCATAATTGTGATGTGGCTATGTTACTGAGTGAAACAAGGTGGTTGTTCTTTGCGTGACCATAATTGTAATGTGGCTAAGTTACTGAGTGAAACAAGGTGGATGTTCTTTGCGTGACCATAATTGTGATGTGGCTATGTTACTGAGTGAAACAAGGTGGATGTTCTTTGCGTGACCATAATTGTGATGTGGCTAAGTTACTGAGTAAAACAAGGTTGATGTTCTTTGCGTGACCATAATTGTGATGTGGTTAAGTTACTGAGTAAAACAAGGTGGATGTTCTTTGCATGACCATAATTGTGATGTGGCTATGTTACTGAGTGAAACAAGGTGGATGTTCTTTGCGTGACCATAATTGTAATGTGGCTAAGTTACTGAGTGAAACAAGGTGGATGTTCTTTGCATGACCATAATTGTAATGTGGCTAAGTTACTGAGTGAAACAAGGTGGATGTTCTTTGCGTGACCATAATTGTGATGTGGCTATGTTACTGAGTGAAACAAGGTGGATGTTCTTTGCGTGACCATAATTGTGATGTGGCTAAGTTACTGAGTAAAACAAGGTTGATGTTCTTTGCGTGACCATAATTGTGATGTGGCTAAGTTACTGAGTGAAACACGGTGGATGTTCTTTGCGTGACCATAATTGTGATGTGGCTAAGTTACTGAGTGAAACAAGGTGGATGTTCTTTGCGTGACCATAATTGTGATGTGGCTAAGTTACTGAGTGAAACAAGGTGGATGTTCTTTGCGTGACCATAATTGTGATGTGGCTATGTTACTGAGTGAAACAAGGTGGATGTTCTTTGCGTGACCATAATTGTGATGTGGCTATGTTACTGAGTGAAACAAGGTGGATGTTCTTTGCGTGACCATAATTGTGATGTGGCTATGTTACTGAGTGAAACAGGGTGGATGTTCTTTGCGTGACCATAATTGTGATGTGGCTAAGTTACTGAGTGAAACAA
The DNA here is from genome assembly GCA_020002185.1 of Paraescarpia echinospica. Taxonomy (NCBI): domain Eukaryota; kingdom Metazoa; phylum Annelida; class Polychaeta; order Sabellida; family Siboglinidae; genus Paraescarpia; species Paraescarpia echinospica. The sequence goes on from CM034538.1 coordinate 67,336,705, forward strand.
GGTGGATGTTCTTTGCGTGACCATAATTGTGATGTGGCTATGTTACTGAGTGAAACAAGGTGGTTGTTCTTTGCGTGACCATAATTGTGATGTGGCTAAGTTACTGAGTGAAACAAGGTGGATGTTCTTTGCGTGACCATAATTGTGATGTGGCTAAGTTACTGAGTGAAACAAGGTGGATGTTCTTTGCATGACCATAATTGTGTTGTGGCTATGTTACTGAGTGAAACAAGGTGGTTGTTCTTTGCGTGACCATAATTGTGATGTGGCTAAGTTACTGAGTGAAACAAGGTGGATGTTCTTTGCGTGACAATAATTGTGATGTGGTTATGTTACTGAGTGAAACAAGGTGGTTGTTCTTTGCGTGACCATAATTGTAATGTGGCTAAGTTACTGAGTGAAACAAGGTGGATGTTCTTTGCGTGACCATAATTGTGATGTGGCTATGTTACTGAGTGAAACAAGATGGATGTTCTTTGCGTGACCATAATTGTGATGTGGCTAAGTTACTGAGTAAAACAAGGTTGATGTTCTTTGCGTGACCATAATTGTGATGTGGTTAAGTTACTGAGTAAAACAAGGTGGATGTTCTTTGCATGACCATAATTGTGATGTGGCTATGTTACTGAGTGAAACAAGGTGGATGTTCTTTGCGTGACCATAATTGTAATGTGGCTAAGTTACTGAGTGAAACAAGGTGGATGTTCTTTGCGTGACCATAATTGTGATGTGGCTATGTTACTGAGTGAAACAAGGTGGATGTTCTTTGCGTGACCATAATTGTAATGTGGCTAAGTTACTGAGTGAAACACGGTGGATGTTCTTTGCGTGACCATAATTGTGATGTGGCTATGTTACTGAGTGAAACAAGGTGGATGTTCTTTGCGTGACCATAATTGTAATGTGGCTAAGTTACTGAGTGAAACAAGGTGGATGTTCTTTGCGTGACCATAATTGTGATGTGGCTATGTTACTGAGTGAAACAAGGTGGATGTTCTTTGCGTGACCATAATTGTGATGTGGCTAAGTTACTGAGTAAAACAAGGTTGATGTTCTTTGCGTGACCATAATTGTGATGTGGCTAAGTTACTGAGTGAAACACGGTGGATGTTCTTTGCGTGACCATAATTGTGATGTGGCTAAGTTACTGAGTGAAACAAGGTGGATGTTCTTTGCATGACCATAATTTTAATGTGGCTAAGTTACTGAGTGAAACAAGGTGGATGTTCTTTGCGTGACCATAATTGTGATGTGGCTAAGTTACTGAGTGAAACAAGGTGGACGTTCTTTGCGTGACCATAATTGTGATGTGGCAAAGTTACTGAGTGAAACAAGGTGGACGTTCTTTGTGTGACCATAATTGTGATGTGGCTAAGTTACTGAGTGAAACAAGGTGGACGTTCTTTGCGTGACCATAATTGTGATGTGGCTAAGTTACTGAGTGAAACAAGGTGGATGTTCTTTGCGTGACCATAATTGTGATGTGGCTAAGTTACTGAGTGAAACAAGGTGGACGTTCTTTGCGTGACCATAATTGTGATGTGGCTATGTTACTGGTTGAAACAAGGTTTGGCTGTACTAAAGAAAGCACAACCAGTGACGCCTGAGGTAGTGAGGGCAATTGATTCTAATACCGCTGTACAAAACATTTAGAATATTGTATACAAGCGTGGAGGTCATATCGCAAGAATGACAGATATGCTAGAAAGAGTACAGAGGAGAGCGACTAAAATGATACCAAAACTGAGGGATCTTAGTTACGAAATTCGCCTAAAAGAATGTGATTTAACAACACTAGCGACCAGGAGATTGAGAGGAGATCAGATAGAAGTGTTTAAAATAATAAATGGTTATGAAAATATTGATAGAAATATTTTGTTCTCAGTTAAGAAAGATAGGACTAGAGGACATGAAGTTACATTAGCAAAGGAGCAGTGTAGATTAGATATAAGAAAGTTCTCATTTTCACAAAGGACTGTAAATGAATGGAACAGATTATCTGCTGATTGTGTGGGTGCTAGTAGTGTGAATATGTTTAAAAATAAAATCGACACATACCTCAGAAGGGCGGGATACACATAGATAAAAGGACTCTTGATAAGCCAAAGGGCTTCCTTGTCCACCTGCCACCTAGAGTTAATTCTCTGAGTGGCAATCTTGTTAAATTGGCATGTTCTGTTGTACCATATGTTCAAATTGGATGTTTTTAATCAGTGATTATACACTTAATTTATCACTCATTTGTTGTCATAACACATATATACATCTATTTATATTGTCACAAGATTTGAACTAAATAATGTTGTTGTTCCTATTTGGTATTGAAGGGTTGAAACCCTGCAGAGGGTGTTAATGTATTTGGGGTTTTTAAAGAACTTTTCAAAATTTAGTTGTAGACAATCTAGTTATTCCCACAAAATAATCACAATTACTTTATCATCAGAAACTTGATGCAGTCCTGTGTATAACGCTGACAGAATGCCAGCTGTCTTTCTTCCAGAATGTAAACAAATCATAAGTAACTCAAATATTTATAGGATACCTGGGTTATTTACTACTTTGTCATTGTTTTTTACTAATAAAAAAGATCCATGTCTGTATAAATATCAAATTTTTTTCAATGTTGTGAGAAAAAACACCTTATAGATATCAGAAGAAGGCATGGCCATCTTTGCTGATATCATAAGTAGGCATGGTCATCTTTGCTGATATCAGAAGCAGGCATGGCCATCTTTGCTGAAATCAGAAGCAGGCATAGCCATATTTGCTGATATCAGAAGCAGGCATGGCCATATTTGCTGATATCAGAAGCAGGCATGGCCATCTTTGCTGATATCAGAAGCAGGCATGGCCATCTTTGCTGATATCAGAAGCAGGCATGGCCATTTTTGCTGATATCAGAAGCAGGCATGGCCATCTTTGCTGATATCAGAAGCAGGCATGGCCATCTTTGCTGATATCAGAAGCAGGCATGGCCATCTTTGCTGATATCAGAAGCAGGCATGGCCATCTTTGCTGATATCAGAAGCAGGCATGGCCATCTTTACTGATATCAGAAGTAGGCATGGCCATCTTTGCTGATATTGATGCTTTATGCCCGTTATTTGCCCTTATAACAGCCCTTAGGGAGCTGTTTATGTGGTACAATACGGTAACTGGTTTGAGTCTTGAGAGGAAGAACTTGTTGTTTGTTTGAGCCTTGAGAGGGGGAACTTGTTGTTTGTTTGAGCCTTGAGAGGGAGAACTTGTTGTTTGTTTGAGCCTTGAGAGGGAGAACTTGTTGTTTGTTTGAGCCTTGAGAGGGTGAACTTGTTGTTTGGTTTGTTTGAGTCTTGAGAGGGATAACTTGTTGTTTGTTTGAGCCTTGAGAGGGAGAACTTGTTGTTTGGTTTGTTTGAGTCTTGAGAGGGATAACTTGTTGTTTGTTTGAGCCTTGAGAGGGAGAACTTGTTGTTTGTTTGATTCTTGAGAGGGAGAACTTGTTGTTTGTTTGAGCCTTGAGAGGGGGAACTTGTTGTTTGTTTGGGTCTTGAGAGGGAGAACTTGTTGTTTGTTTGAGCCTTGAGAGGGAGAACTTGTTGTTTGTTTGAGCCTTGAGAGGGAGAGAGGGAGAACTTGTTGTTTGTTTGAGCCTTGAGAGGGATAACTTGTTGTTTGTTTGAGCCTTGAGAGGGAGAACTTGTTGTTTGTTTGAGTCTTGAGAGGGAGAACTTGTTGTTTGTTTGAGCCTTGAGAGGGATAACTTGTTGTTTGTTTGAGCCTTGAGAGGGATAACTTGTTGTTTGTTTGATTCTTGAGAGGGAGAACTTGTTGTTTGTTTGATTCTTGAGAGGGAGAACTTGTTGTTTGTTTGAGCCTCTTGTTGTTTGTTTGAGAGGGAGAACTTGTTGTTTGTTTGAGCCTTGAGAGGGAGAACTTGTTGTTTGGTTTGTTTGAGTCTTGAGAGGGATAACTTGTTGTTTGTTTGAGCCTTGAGAGAGAGAACTTGTTGTTTGTTTGAGCCTTGAGAGGGATAACTTGTTGTTTGTTTGAGCCTTTAGAGGGAGAACTTGTTGTTTGTTTGATTCTTGAGAGGGAGAACTTGTTGTTTGTTTGAGCCTTGAGAGGGAGAACTTGTTGTTTGTTTGAGCCTTGAGAGGGTGAACTTGTTGTTTGTTTGAGCCTTGAGAGGGAGAACTTGTTGTTTGGTTTGTTTGAGTCTTGAGAGGGATAACTTGTTGTTTGTTTGAGCCTTGAGAGAGAGAACTTGTTGTTTGTTTGAGCCTTGAGAGGGATAACTTGTTGTTTGTTTGAGCCTTTAGAGGGAGAACTTGTTGTTTGTTTGATTCTTGAGAGGGAGAACTTGTTGTTTGTTTGAGCCTTGAGAGGGGGAACTTGTTGTTTGTTTGGGTCTTGAGAGGGGGAACTTGTTGTTTGTTTGGGTCTTGAGAGGGAGAACTTGTTGTTTGTTTGAGCCTTGAGAGGGAGAACTTATTGTTTGTTTGAGCCTTGAGAGGGAGAACTTCTTGTTTGTTTGAGCCTTGAGAGGGGGAACTTGTTGTTTGTTTGAGCCTTGAGAGGGAGAACTTGTTGTTTGTTTGAGCCTTGAGAGGGAGAACTTGTTGCTTGTTTGAGCTTTGAGAGGGGGAACTTGTTGTTTGTTTGAGCCTTGAGAGGGAGTACTTGTTGTTTGTTTGAGCCTTGAAAGGGAGAACTTGTTGCTTGTTTGAGCCTTGAGAGGGAGAACTTGTTGTTTGTTTGAGCCTTGAGAGGGAGAACTTGTTGTTTGTTTGAGCCTTGAGAGGGAGAACTTGTTGCTTGTTTGAGCCTTGAGAGGGAGAACTTGTTGTTTGTTTGAGCCTTGAGAGGGAGAACTTGTTGTTTGTTTGAGCCTTGAAAGGGAGAACTTGTTGTTTGTTTGAGCCTTGAGAGGGAGTACTTGTTGTTTGTTTGAGCCTTGAAAGGGAGAACTTGTTGTTTGTTTGAGCCTTGAGAGGGAGAACTTGTTGTTTGTTTGAGCCTTGAAAGGGAGAACTTGTTGTTTGTTTGAGCCTTGAGAGGGAGAACTTGTTGCTTGTTTGAGCCTTGAGAGGGAGAACTTGTTGTTTGTTTGAGCCTTGAGAGGGGGAACTTGTTGTTTGTTTGAGCCTTGAGAGGGAGAACTTGTTGTTTGTTTGAGCCTTGAGAGGGAGAACTTGTTGTTTGTTTGAGCCTTGAGAGGGAGAACTTGTTGTTTGTTTGAGTCTTGAGAGGGAGAACTTGTTGTTTGTTTGAGCCTTGAGAGGGAGAACTTGTTGTTTGTTTGAGCCTTGAGAGGGAGAACTTGTTGTTTGTTTGAGCCTTGAGAGGGAGAACTTGTTGTTTGTTTGAGCCTTGAGAGGGATAACTTGTTGTTTGTTTGAGCCTTGAGAGGGAGAACTTGTTGTTTGTTTGAGCCTTGAGAGGGATAACTTGTTGTTTGTTTGAGCCTTGAGAGGGATAACTTGTTGTTTGTTTGAGCCTTGAGAGGGAGAACTTGTTGTTTGTTTGAGCCTTGAGAGGGAGTACTTGTTGTTTGTTTGAGCCTTGAGAGGGAGAACTTGTTGTTTGTTTGAGCCTTGAGAGGGATACCTTGTTGTTTGTTTGAGCCTTGAGAGGGATAACTTGTTGTTTGTTTGAGCCTTGAGAGGGAGAACTTGTTGTTTGTTTGAGCCTTGAGAGGGAGTTGTTGTTTGTTTGAGCCTTGAGAGGGAGAACTTGTTTGTTTGAGCCTTGAGAGGGAGAACTTGTTGTTTGTTTGAGCCTTGAGACTTGTTGTTTGTTTGAGCCTTGAGAGAACTTGTTGTTTGTTTGAGCCTTGAGACTTGTTGTTTGTTTGAGCCTTGATTGTTGTTTGTTTGAGCCTTGAGAGGGAGAACTTGTTGTTTGTTTGAGCCTTGAGAGGGAGAACTTGTTGTTTGTTTGAGCCTTGAGAGGGAGAACTTGTTGCTTGTTTGAGCCTTGAGAGGGAGAACTTGCTGTTTGTTTGAGCCTTGAGAGGGGGAACTTGTTGCTTGTTTGAGCCTTGAGAGGGAGAACTTGTTGCTTGTTTGAGCCTTGAGAGGGAGAACTTGTTGTTTGTTTGAGTCTTGAGAGGGAGAACTTGTTGTTTGTTTGAGCCTTGAGAGGGAGAACTTGTTGTTTGTTTGGGCCTTGAGAGGGAGAACTTGTTGTTTGTTTGAGCCTTGAGAGGGAGAACTTGTTGTTTGTTTGAGCCTTGAGAGGGAGAACTTGTTGTTTGTTTGAGCCTTGAGAGGGATAACTTGTTGTTTGTTTGAGCCTTGAGAGGGAGAACTTGTTGTTTGTTTGAGCCTTGAGAGGGAGTACTTGTTGTTTGTTTGAGCCTTGAAAGGGAGAACTTGTTGTTTGTTTGAGCCTTGAGAGGGAGAACTTGTTGTTTGTTTGAGCCTTGAAAGGGAGAACTTGTTGTTTGTTTGAGCGTTGAGAGGGAGAACTTGTTGTTTGTTTGAGCCTTGAGAGGGAGAACTTGCTGTTTGTTTGAGCCTTGAGAGGGGGAACTTGTTGTTTGTTTGAGCCTTGAGAGGGAGAACTTGTTGCTTGTTTGAGCCTTGAGAGGGAGAACTTGTTGTTTGTTTGAGCCTTGAGAGGGGGAACTTGTTGTTATTGGTCAGCAAAGTTAAATAACCTGATATATTTTATGCTAAACTGGACGTAGTCGACCAGTGGTTGACTGTCCAACCTAGTTTTACCTGTGCTGCTGATTGGTTACTTGGACAATAGGTTACTGTGCTTGAATGAAAGAGTCAAGTCCAATGACCGCTTTGGATGAATGGACACATTCAGATTAGATGACATCTAAAAATGTATAGAAGTAGTAGGAAATTGTTGATCAATAATTGATCACTGCTGTTAGAGCCACCCACGTAATATATATAATTATTTATATGTACATATATGTTCTCTATGTCATTAGGTGTCTGGCTGATTAGTGACTATGTGACTGCTCTGCTTTAGTCATTATTTGTATCCACCAGTCATTAGCTTTTCATGTCACTTTTGTAGTATAATTAAAAAGGGGACTACATCTGGTTTATGTTTGTCACATATTTATAGACATGATTGAAATTAATATATTAATATTAACATTATATAACAATAAAATACTAGTTTGTTTTCCGAGTTTTTATATTGGAATGTCAGGATACAACCTCATACCAACTGATAGCAAGGCCCAAATTTTGTTTATACATTTCAGTTATGGAATTTCGCCCAATCAAAAGTACCGCCTGACTTTATTGTGTTTGCCCTGAACCCTCCATTCATGTATATTAGAGTCATTACCAAGATGGAGATGTTTAAATGTTAAAACATAAAACATTACAACTGATCGTAATTAAACTGATAATAACACTGTGATGCATAATTTACATAATTATAAGCCAAAGTTTGTTTTTCTAGATCAGAATATAAACACACTGTCTCCAAGGTTATAAAAAATGTCTCTCGCCAAGTCGAGACAGTAATGTCGAGGAATGCGGGTTTGTGTACGAAGCCTGTTCATGACTAAGTGAAGTCTTTGTGCAAACGTCAAGGCGGCCAGACATAGCATGCGATGATGTCAAGAAAAAAAAACTGAATCGTAAAAGCAAGACTTTGGTAGTGCGAGGTGGCGGCCTGACGAGAGAGGAGGTCTTGTTTCGTGCATAGTTTATCTTCCACCATAATTTCAATCGGGCCCGGTTCATCAGAATGACAGTTTAATTGACATCGGTAGTAACTGCCGCACAGCAGTACCTATCACATATTTGTGCAACGGGTGCACTCTCGGTGGGAAATTTCAAACGTATGTGAAACTGCGAACTACCATAGTTGAAACAAAGTTGTGTACTTTAAATAAATTAAGTTTAATGGGGTTCGGTGATGAGGGTAGTTAACCTTTGACATGTTATAGTAAGCGCTGATCCCGGCTGTTGAAATGGGGAGTGACGTCCCTGACACCGGAGTGGGTGTGACCGCCCCAGGACGTCCCTGACTGGAGTGACACCGGAGTGGGTGTGACCGCCCCAAGTGACTGAAATAGTGTCGAGTGACCTTCACCTTGTCTGGCGGCCTGACTGGTCAGTGTGCGGTGCGGTGAGTCATCGGTGTGTAATTAATCGTCTGCAACTGGGAGTTGGTGTCGGCTGGGTGCTCTATCAGCCCCAGCCGGCCCGTCCTGAAGAGATCCCGCCAAAAAAACTCTGTCAGTCTACACCCAGCTGGGCCAGCATAGCCAGGCCGGTCCGATTCACTCCAGCTGCTGTCTGGACAGGTCGGGCCACGCAACCCTGGATGAAACTGTGACCGCCCCAAATCCTTCTCGTTACCCCATTTCCCGTGCAAAGTTGCACGACCCTACCGCTGAAGAACCAATGTCGGCATACCTTAGAAACTGCACACTAATCAGGCGTTTGTTTTTTGTCATCGTTGGAAAAGTTTCAACAAGATTCACAGGTTTTTGCGGCCAGGTCACGCCTCGCTCCCCGCCGCGCTATGTGGGTCAGTATTCATTTGGGCTAAGTTCATTTTGTGGCCATTATTCATGCCAGGCGGATTTTTTTCCTGACTGTCCTCAAGGCGCATGGCAGGGCATCAACTGTGTGTGTCTACTGACCTGTGTGATCTGCTCAATACACCTTGAAATAGGCTTAGTGTAATCTGCATTACAAAGTATAATTTTTTCCCGGGTGACGTGTGGTTTTGCACTAAGCCCACTGGTCATTCAGTTGGAGGTTTCGTAGAACCAGGTTCCTGGAGCCCACAGATTCCCAAACCAGGAGTTGGAACCCCCAGGGAGGCTGTCATGTAGTTCTGGGGTGACTTCAACAAACATGCAGAATTATTGTAGAATTGTGTCAAACACAAAGCAGTGGTGATCGGCCAGAAGGCAGACATTATGGAGGTTTGAGACAGTTTGGCATCCCTGTCCTAGGCTATAATACAGTGGACATTCGCTGTAACCACTCCTAATATAGCATAGATCCATTTGAAGGGCACAACTTTTAAATGTATCACTACACGCGGCCCGTCTTTGTTAAATTCATCGGCCATTGTTGAAGGTGAACATTGTAGGGCAGATGGCGCGCATTGGTCAGTTTACCTTCATTGCCTCGATTGAATAACTATCATGTTGATTGAATAAATATCATCGCCTTGATTACGATGAATAAATATTTGTTATTATAACTGTGGGTAATCGGTAGTAATAACACGCTATGATTGGTAATACACGTTGTTGTGCGCAGCTTGACATCTGTGCTGATAAAAACATACTGTGCTGTATGGACTACTTTCACAAATTTTGCCCTGTGAACTATTTGCTATGCAGAAAAAGCAGAATACTATAGAATGAATATAATTTATAAAAATTGTTGATGCATAGGGTTTAGTTTTTTTAATCGAACAGTTACATTCAAGAAGATCTACCTACTAAATAACCAGCTGCTAAGGTGATTCACATGACCCCGATATGATGTGTATTATTACGCGGACACTTGGTGAAAGTAGGCCCGACACAACCTTGGGAATGAGTGCAAAAAAGCCAGTATTGTTCAGTAAGAGTATAAAACGCATTTGATCATTGCAAGAATCGGTCTTCCTGGTTGTGTTGGTTGATGCTGTTATTTTCAGGACACGCAGACGTAAATAGATGTATTGTATTTCTTGTGCCAGCGTAAAACAGGCAGTGTCATGGAGATATAAGGAAAAGGTGGACCAAATCCAAACGTATTCCTTATTAATAATGCATGTCCACCGTACAGTATTAAACAGTAGAGGAGGAAAACGCCAGGACACAGCGTGGTACCATAGCATTCGGTTCGGTAAAATTCCATTACGTATCAAACCAGAAAAAATACATGTCATGGGATCGCGCCACACAGTGGCAGCACTGGTGAGATATGTGTGTTTCTGTTTTCGTTGGAGGGTCGCGCTAGAAGGACTAGTGACTGCACCGTGTACGTATGGCTGCTTCCTATGACCGTGTAACTGTAACTTGTGCCTAGTGTTTGACCCAGCATGAAACAGAATTAGCCCTACTACACACCCCGAATACACACCCGACTACACACCCCGACTACACACCCATTCACACAGTTCGGTTTCTCAAGTTTTTTACAGTCTGTTTTACCTCATGACGTTTTGGCAAAAAGGTATTGACTGTGAATAACTTAAAAGGAAAAACGATTTGACCCATTGAGTCCGACGAACCTCTCCATGCATGCCATGCTCTCGTACTGTTGCTGTGTTGCCTGGAAAAAGGCAAAATACTAGACTGGTGTCCCTGGATGTTAGGCAGGTCAACGAACTGTGGCATCTCAACACAGTTATTGGTAGCAGAGTATTCTGATGTTCAGAAAAATTGGTACTGAAAAATTGATGTATATTAATAATTTTTATAAGGTCATAAAATGTCATGCCTAGTAGCCGTGTCCGACTAGTTGTATTTACAGTTCGCTTTAGACTTGTTCATAACAGTTGTGATAGGGCAAGATTTAAAATAATAATATGTTTTATTTAATATAGCGCCATCCAATTATAAATTGTTCGTTGCACTTTGTACACCTAGGTGAAGCAACAGGAAAGATTATAGTACATGGGTGTTTAAGGTTCAAGGGCTAATCGCTATTATTATCATAAAAGTTCATGTGAAGTTTTGCCCCAAAATATCATGTTTACATGGCACGCTGGAACAGTGGGGTTTGTGTTAATACTGATAATAGTACAGTTTATTATATTTTCTAATTCTTGTTTATTTAAACACCTTTTTTCAGTAAAGACATTAGAATATATATATATAGTCTTCGCGCATTAATTGCAGAGTGGCTGGATGCTTCCCAGAGAAGTCGAGATGGTGTTCGATTGAACAGGTCTGCCAGGGAGTAAAGTGTAAAGCGCTTTGAGCAGTCCTGATGACTTGATACTGCGCTATATAAGAACTTACCTTTACTTCTTTTATATATATATATATATATTTTACCTTTAATATACAGATTATTACTGCACATTTTGTGACAAGGTTGTGTATCATTCCTGTAAATTATTACTGATGTTAATGAGGTTATGATGTACACGTCATTTGACTCTAAGGCCGTGGGTTGACCAGCTAATTGCAAAGTGGGGGTGAGGTGGGCACAGGGGCCAGGGGGTCACCACGGTGATAAACTATTTGTTTTATTATCCCCCGTTGTGCAGTAATTTAGAGAACGAATTCTGTCGTATTTTCACGATATCTGTCGGTGTCTGTCGATTGCTTTAGATAAGTAAATGTTTAGCCGTGGCGCAGTGCACATAATCCGGCACAACTGCGTCCATCTGTGGTGTGTAATGCAAAATGGGGGCAAACTGGCGATGTTGCCAAACAATCAGGCAGTATTTCGGCTCAGTTTTTTGTTGTTGTTGACCTGGAACGGGTGTAGAGAACGGCCTGGCGCGGGGGTGTTCAAAGCGGCGAAAATAGCAAGTTAATTCGGGAAGGTTTAGAGGCTTCCCAAGGGATGTTCTTTAAGACCACACACTCGTCACACACTCCCACTTCCTCTGGAAGGCATGCCCACCAGCAACTCATGGGAAGACAGTAGAAAAAGATGCTGCCTCCCTACACACCATCCCTGAGAATCGGGAAAGAGGACGTTGAGGGAGGATATTTTGGGAGGCTGGATCTTGTAACTCAGAACAGCCGATGCTCAGAGAAAAGCGAGATTTGCCCGATCCTACACGTGATGCGTTGCGCATGTTATTGAGAAATGTGTAAAAAAGTGGGGATCAAATCGATAGCATATTTTCTGTGTACGCAACCTGTAGTATGCTGTATGTGGCATTTCTAATTTTGAAATTATTTTGTTCATTTTATTTTTTTGTATGACCAAAGTCGTTTTTAAAGCATCTTGTAGTAAATAATCTTTGTGTAGTTTCACATTGTAATCACATGTAAAAGTATGGACACATGTACACACCATGACTTGTTATGAGACTCACCTGTCGGATAGAAGTGTAGTGTTTATATTGTTCTACCACACATGTGATTAGTAAGAGGTGTGTGTAAGAAAGTATTTTTTATTAAAGATTACTGCTTGTGCACCTATGAAGAATGAGTACTGTTTTAAATGTTTGACTTAAAATTAAATTGGTTTCATATTTTAGTTAATTCATGCAAGGAATTTCCATAATTTTTTTTCAAATAAACTAGAATGTTATGTCATGTTCAGTGAGATAAAAAAAAAGTTTGATAAACATGTCGCATTACAAGAACAGGGGTCAGGTCATGTAAAAAGTAGGCAGAAAACGGACGCATTAATTTTGAGAATGTTTATCAGCAACCAGTGTAGCTGCTTGTTTTTATCAAAAGAAAAATTATCGTTATTTGTGTCTTGATTTCCCACCCCGAACCAGACGAATTGTGTTATTTTTATGTTGTCGTCATTGCTCATAAGCAAGCGTCTTCGATTGAGATTTGCCGAGACGTCACAGCTAGAAACTAAACAGACGGTATAGAAGCAAGTGACTCGGACAGTTCCTCGCAATGTCTTCATTCAACTCGACACCCAAACAATCCAAGTATTTGTGGCGCACATACTAAATACGGATTAAATTTGTCACAATTGGTTTGTCGCAATATGATTTGTGACTGGCATCTCCAACAATAATTGTTTGTTCACTCAGCAATGTGTTTCCGGGTTTTTTGTGAGTTAGGAAGTCCGTCTCTTGATGCCCGTAGCCCAGAAATAAACAAGCAGCAGAACTCAATGTATGACAGCTTGCTGAGCTCAGGAGCTTGTATCGACTCACAGCAGTGCTGCCATCTTGTGGATAGTTTGGAATTACAAGTGGGATTGCCATTTAGAATGTGTTCACTGCTGCCACACTTATGTACGTTTTGCAGGTCTTATCAGCAGTGCAATCCGAGATGTTCTGGTTTAAAAATAGTTCCAGGTTTTAAATTAATTTTTTACAGTACATGTGTTTGGATGTTTTCCCATTGTCTTTGTAGGATTGCTGGCAATTTCAGCGTGGCTATTATGGTAGTCATTGTTTGTGCATTTGATGTGACCAGTTTCCCTTTCACAATCCTCCCTTTCTCGCCAATACTGATGGTGGATTATTGTGAAGGAAACTGCCAAATGGTGGCTTGTGTTAGGTTTCAATCGATATATTTGGTTACCGGTGATGCTGTCATGCATCTGATCTGAGTGTGGTTACAGAAAAGTCATGAATGTTATGTAATACAAGCTGTATGTATTCTGACCCTGGGATCACCTAAATGTGTTTTTATTAATTACAATGCTGATATTATTTGACAGTTATCTGTTTAATTTGAATATCTGTACTGAAACATCAACTTTACGTTGCATCCTAAATGGTAGGGTTTATATTGATCAATAGATATTTGGTCAAATTACACCAAAACCAACAGGTTTAAGCCAACAAATGATGGTTTGCTAAAACACATTGGGTGGTCAACATAGTAAGTGAAATTTTACAACAGAAAAACCCACCAGGAAATGTAATGCATTACATAAATGTCATTGTTTCCAGCCTATACTCATGTTTTGAACTGTATGTTTATTGTTGCAGAGCCGAGCCACTTTGTGTGTGGCACATGCAAGTCGGTCTACAGCTCGTCGTGGTACTTGCTGCAACATGTCCAGAACATCCACCACGTGAAGATCTACGAGAGTGACCCCGACGTCCGCAAGTCACCCTCACCACCCCCGCCCTTACGCAAACTCGAAAACGCCCTCGTCAAGAAAATCCTGTCATCCGCACTGAGCGAAGCGCCTAAGCCTGAATTTGATGCAAAACATGAGACGACAGAGACACCACCTAGTGGCACATCAGTGCAGCACCACCATTCCAGGCCTCCGCCACTGTCGTTGTCGAGCGGTCCGCAACAGCACCGCTCCCCCACAAGACAATCGCCCGCCAGCGCCGGGCTAACCACCGGATTCCCCCCGCATTCATCGCCATTTCTGTTTCACCCCCGCCAGGGACAAAGTCCCTTCAACCGTCCATCGCTGCCACACGAAATGACTCTGATATCCCCGCTGAGCGGCGACCCGTTCCGACGGATGACGCCGTTTGGTCCTGCCTTTGAGCCGCCCCTGTCTGGCTTCCCGTTCAGCTCGCCGAGTTCCTTCGATGCCGACACCATGGAGGATTTTTACTCACAGCGCCTGCGTCATCTGGCCAACACGTCCAGCCCCACCGCATGCCCGCCGGCGCCCACCACTGCATGCCCGCCCAGCACTACCCAGCAGACACCACCACCACCGCTTACGACGTCTGCACTGCCGGAACCACCGGCGCACACATCACCCCGGCTGAGCAGTTCCAGCGACGTTGACACGGCAATGACGAAGTCGGCGATAACGACGCCGACAACGGAATCGGACGCATCGTTGACGGGAAAGCTTAAGGCATGCGAGTTCTGTGGCAAGTGCTTCCGCTTCCAGAGTAACCTGATCGTCCACCGACGCTCGCACACTGGGGAGAAGCCATACAAGTGTCCGCTCTGTCCGCACGCGTGCACGCAGGCGAGTAAACTGAAGCGCCACATGAAGACACACAACAGCGCCCAGCTGTTGTCTGTGTGTGGGGGGAACAACCTCCTCACTGGTCTCTGTGGCGATGAGAACCAGAGTGACGCCGGCAGCAGCAGCGGCTCGAAGATGTCGAATGAGGAAGACGGGAACAGCGAGGGAGAAGGCGAGGAGGAGGAGGAAGATTTGGAGGAGCTGGACCGCGACGAAGAGTTCCGCCAGATGCTCATGAAGCACCAGAAAGGAACTCTCAGGGTGAAGCGAGCAGACGAACAGCCGACTGATTTGTCACGGCGCACAGACAGTGAACCAGTGGTGCCACCTGAGCCGACTGACTTGTCCGTGTCGGGTCTAGTTCAGTCATGCACCACCGCGCAACAGCGCAGCTCGCTACTCAGTGAGATGATGGCCAACTCTGGCCTCGGCAACATTCAGCAGTACAAAGAGGCCTTCAACCAGGCACTAGCGGAGAGAGAAGACGATGATGATGAGGATGACGACGATGACATGGAGATGAACGGAACTACAGAGGACATCGATTGTAGCGACGGGGACAATGCTGACCCAGACGGGGTGAAGTCTACAGCGGACAACGAGGTTGACTTGACCTCTGACACGGAGGTGGAGGGAGAGAGTAGCCAGGTGGCGAAGCGCATCAAGCTGGAGCAACTGGCTAAGTCCGAAGTCCCGCCCCACAGCATGCCGAGCAGCATGCCCAACCACATGTTCTCACCATTTGTGCGTGACCCGCGCGATCTCATCTTCCCCAACATCTGGTACCCGCCGCCAGCCATCAACCAGCACGAGGTGTTCAGCAATGCATTCATGCGTGCCGAGCCGTTCATGGCATCGGCCGCCATCGCAGCGCGCCAGCTGTGTGAGAATGGCGTGCCAACGATGCGGCTCAAGACCGGCACCAGTCCTAAGACGACACTCGGATTGACGTCGCCAATACATGCGTCAATGACGTCGACGTCGCCGACGCGTGTGTCGTCGAACAGTGCCGTGGCAGCGGCGGCAGTGGCGCTGAGCTACCGGACACGTCGACGCAACGACATGTGCGAGTTCTGTGGAAAGATATTCAAGAACTGCAGCAACCTGACGGTGCACCGGCGCTCGCACACTGGAGAGAAACCGTACAAGTGTGAGCTGTGCAACTACGCGTGCGCGCAGTCGAGCAAGTTGACGCGCCACATGAAGACACACGGCCGCCTCGGCAAGGACATCTACCGCTGCAAGTTTTGCTGCATGCCCTTCTCCGTGCCGAGCACGCTCGAGAAGCACATGCGCAAGTGCGTTGAGAACCACAACCCGTCTACATCACCCCCACTCCAGCAGCAGCTGCCCCCACTCTCCCTCCCAAACCCGGGGGACGGCAGGAGTTACTCGGAGGGACACAGCCCCCTGACGCCCCCACAGCTCCCCCCTCTCCCGGCAATGACCCCGATAGAGACCGGAGACAGCATCAGCCGCGGCTACATGGAGAACCACAGCCCCCTGACACCCCCGCTCATGCCTGCCCTGCCCCTCCCCTCTCCCTCTGAGAGGAACAGCGATGAGAGGAAGAGCACCGAAGGACACAGCCCGCTGGACGCCCCGAAGCTGCTTCCCCCGTTACCCCTCTCCCTCCAGACTGACAGCCGCAGCAGCAACAACAGCCTGCCGAACCACAGCCCGCCGACACCCCTAGAGTTGTCACTGACAACAACGGCCGCCGGCAACGACGAGAGTCTTCAGAAGTTCAAGGAGAACCACAGTGCCCTCTCTCTGTCGCTGTCGATGCCGACCGACAGTGCCAGCAAAGACGCCTGCGTGCGCAAGTTTCTTGCCAACCACCAGCTGCGACGGTCGTCCCTCGACAGCCACCACATGGCGTACATGCCGGGTCACCAGCCGGCATCACTGTTGCCGACGGCGATGCCAGCGATGACCAACAGCAGCGCCGTGTCGGCTCTGTTGGAAGTGGCTCCGCGAGCCACCGCCATGACTGTCCTCAACACCGAGGCGAGTCAGTGACTGGTGACACGCTCGACAGCAGCTGTTGTTGTTGCTCTTAGCAGCTTGTTGTGTGTGTCGGCCTCCGTCGCTGTAAGCAATCCAGCATTTGGCGTATTACATGGATGAGTAGCGAGTGTCGGAATCTCAGAACTGTCGCGGCAACGGTGACTGACGCAGTGACTCCAGGCGGGTTCGTATCCGACGTTGTGACTACATTCAGCGCCATAACGAAGATGTTGACTTCAGGCGGGGTCACAACTGATATTGTGACTACTTATAGGGCCACAAGTATTGTGATGACTCGAGACAAGTTCACAACTGACGTGGTGATTCAAGACAGGGTCACAGCCGATGTGGTGACTCAAGACAGGGTCACAACTGAGGAGGTTACTCAAGACAGGGTTATGGCCGACGTGGCGACCAGCAAAGGTCAGCGGGATCGGCTATGAAGGGCGGGGAATGGAGGGTGACTGCTATAGTGCCGGCTTCTAAAGCTTGCCTTGAACCAACTTCCATCTGGCGACAGTCAGTGTGACTGGCTAAGTCTGTCGTCAGCATAACGTGCTGACTCTAATGTCAGTGTCATGCGCTGACTTTAATGTCGGCGAAACCTGTCGACTCTAATGTCAGTGTCATGCGCTGACTCTAACTACAGTACAATGCAGCGTCGACATGACACAATGACTCGAACATCACAAATATGCACGGACTCGCATAACTAATGTCAGATTGACGTCCTGACGCGAACGTCGTCAGCGTGACATGCTGACTCTAATGTCACTGTGATGAGCTGGAGTGGTCCACTGACTCAAATCACCTGCAGCAGAGCATGTGTACCACTCGATAGTTTGCTTGGCTCGCATCCAGTTTGAACTCGATCGATTGCGCACACACGAACGCAGTTGTTTAGCCGTGACTCCACAGATGGCGCCACCAACCGAGTCTGGTGCAGCGTGATCGCAGCTTGTGGCATGTTTACGAAAGGAACAGACGTAATGACTACTTTAAGAGTATCTGCAGGTCTACAAAGTAGATATGAAGCGTGTAGTATTGTACATATATAAATTTGTGTGTACGTATTACCGAAGTTGGCAGAGATCTGCATTTACGCATGTGACTGCAGTGCATGTCCGTGCTTGTTGCACGTGCACAGATGCGTGCAATATGCACGGACCGGCGTAGCAGGTTTGTTTTGTGGATGTGAAAGGGCATTTATTGACTGTGTACTTACTGAAGGTGCTTGAAAGACAGCCGTGCAACAGCGCGTGACTGCCAGTTCTTCCTCCAGGTGACAGCACTCATGATATTACACATCTTTCTCTAAACATTCTTCTGTCTCTCCTGTTGGCTGTCATTTACGTTATCTTGTTAATTGTTTGAATCTTTCGACATGGTTCACATTAACTTCATTGAAAACATCAAACTTATATTTCCAATGACATTTCACAGTTTGAGGGCCAGTGAATTTCAGTTTTCAATTTCGGTATTACATTCAAAGATTTGCCAACATATTTTGTGATTATTTGCGATATTATTGTGGGTGTTTGTGTTGCTTGGAGGGTGGCCTGTCAGAACTCACCGTGTGTACGACTATCACCGTGTGGCAAACTCGCATTTCGGCTCTGATTGTACGTCAGTGACTCGAGGAGACATAGAGAAAGGCAACTATATTTTTAATGTGCCATTTTAATCGATCTTGGATTCGTAACAATATCTCTATTGGAATGGCGAGTATGAGGAGGTTTAGTGTGATAACTGTTTTGGTCTCGACCACACTTATATTGCAGCGGGTACCAGGGTTATAAATTAGAATGTGTATGATATATACATATATACAATGCATAGTTAGTGAATTGTTTGTGTCCGGCGCCTACGTCGCACGCCGGCAACGTGAAAATCGAATGATCGAACGATCGAAATCGTTACGACCCCAAGCTCAAGTAGTCTAAAGCTTATGTTGAAGTGGCTATGCTGGCTGTCACATTGTGGGGCACGCCGTGTGTGGGAACCTTCTGCATTGCAGACCATCTGCTTGTTGGGACCAGCCACATGCGGTCCACCAATCATAGGTGCTTTCTGGTCGTCTGCTATATCGTCGCGTTGACCGCTTGGTTCCCATCTGTTTGCCAGTATTTTCTCAAACTTGTAATCTTCCATTGTTTGTTTGTTTGTTTGAATTGATAGAAAGTACTATAGAACCAAAAACAACATCTGTGTATGGTGTACACACGCTGTGTACACTGTTGTACACATGTGTACACGACTGTACACACGTTGTGTACACTACACAGATGGCAGGAGAGGCATTGTTGTAGGGGGTAGACGTGTTAAGACATATTAGGAGGTCACATTAAGGTTTCTTGTTGCCATACTATGTTTACTGTGTTACCGATTGGTGAAATGTGATGTGTGTATTGGGATGAGACATCACTTTAGTCGCTGATGTGTGTATTGGGATGAAACATCACTTTAGTCGCCGATGTTTCCTGCTATTTAGGTTTCTGTGGAGAATTCTGTTCCGAACTTGTGCTCGAAATGCTTGAAAAGCTTCTATTTTTATATGACTGATTTTGTTGCTTCATAGAAGCCTAGCCATGTACAGATATGATGCTCACTGTTCGAAACATCTGCATCTCATAATACCATGGATTGCATCCGATTTCGTGTACAACCGTTTTTGACACGGCACATGTTTCTAGTATTGAGAAGTCCCACAAGGTGGCAGTGCTTACTTTTCGGAAACCATTGGAAATTGGTATTTACCTGCATGTGATAATATCTTTGTATAAGACATGTGCATTGTAGATTTTCTTGACTACACAAACTGTTTGTCAGCCACTGGCAACAGCAAACTGCATGTATAATTGCATGTATCGAGTAGAGGCTGATTTCGATAGTGCATGGCAACTGTCGGCCATCTTGCATGTATGCATTTGTACATAATGCCTGGCATATACGTACTGTACACAGCTGTACAACAGTTGTAGAAATGTATCAATGATGGTTTAAAATCATGCTTAATGGTTTGGTAGGTGCACCGTCTGGC
>CM034538.1:67357282-67410794 GCA_020002185.1 Paraescarpia echinospica
ATCCACTTGTTACACATAGACACACATCTACACTGTGACCGCTTATATCCACTTGTTACTCATGGACACACATCTACACTGTGACCGCTTATATCCACTTGTTACACATGGACACACATCTACACTGAGACTGCTTCTATCAACTTGTTACACATGGACACACATCTACACTTAGACCGTTTCTATCCACTTGTTACACATGGACACACATTTACACTGAGACCTCTTCTATCCACTTGTTACACATGGAAACACATCTACACTGAGACCGCTTCAATCCAGTTGTAACACATGGACACACATCTACACTGTGACCGCTTCTATCCACTGGTTACACATGGACACACATCTACACTGAGATCGCTTCTATCCACTTGTTACACATGGACACACATATACACTGAGTCCGCTTCTATCCACTTTTACACATGGACACACATCTACACTGAGACCGCTTCTATCCACTGGTTACACATGGACATACATCTACACTGAGACCGCTTCTATCCACTGGTTACACGTGGACACACATCTACACTGAGATCGCTTCTATCCACTTGTTACTCATGGACACACATCTACACTGAGGCCACTTCTATCCACTTGTTACACATGGACACACATCTACACTGTCACCGCTTCTATCCACTGGTTACACATGGACACACACCAACAATGAGACCGCTTCTATCCACTTGTTACACATGGACACACATATACACTGAGACCGCTTCTATCCACTTGTTACACATGGACACACATCTATACTGAGACCGTTTCTATCCACCTGTTACACATGGACACTCATCTACACTGAAACAGGTTCTATCCACTTGTTACACATGGACACACATCTACACTGAAACCGCTTCTATCCACTTGTTACATATTGACACACATCTACACTGAGACCGCTTCTATCCACTTGTTACACATGGAAACACATCTACACTGAGACCGCTTATATCCACTTGATACACATGGACACACTCCTACAATGAGACCGCTTCTATCCACTTGTTACACATGTACACACATCTACACTGAGACCGCTTCTATCCACTTGTTACACATGGACACACATCTACTCTGAGACCGCTTCTATCCACTTGTTACACATGGACACACATCTACACTGTGACCGCTTATATCCACTTGTTACACATGGACACACATCTACACTGTGACCTCTTATATCCACTTGTTACACATGGACACACATCTACACTGAGACCGCTTCTATCCTCTGGTTACACATAGACACACAACTACACTGAGACCGCGTCTATCCACTTGTTACACATGGACACACATCTACACTGAGACCGCTTCTATCCACTTGTTACACATGGACACACATCTACACTGAGACCGCTTCTATCCACTTGTTACACCTGGACACACATCAACACTGTGACCGCTTATATCCACTTGTTACACATGGACACACATCTACACTGTGACCGCTTGTATCCACTTGTTACTCATGGACACATATATACACTGTGACCGCTTATATCCACTTGTTACACATGGACACACATCTACACTGAGACTGCTTCTATCCACTTGTTACACATGGACACACATCTACACTTAGACCGTTTCTATCCACTTGTTACACATGGACACACATTTACACTGAGACCTCTTCTATCCACTTGTTACACATGGAAACACATCTACACTGAGACCGCTTCAATCCAGTTGTAACACATGGACACACATCTACACTGTGACCGCTTCTATCCACTGGTTACACATGGACACACATCTACACTGAGATCGCTTCTATCCATTTGTTACACATGGACACACATCTACACTGAGACCGCTTCTATCCACTTGTTACACATGGACACACATTTACACTGAGACCTCTTCTATCCACTTGTTACACATGGAAACACATCTCCACTATGACCGCTTCTATCCACTGATTACACATAGACACACATCTACACTGAGACCGCTTCTATCCACTTGTTACACATGGGCATACATATACACTGAGACCGCTTCTATCCACTTGTTACACATGGACACACATCTACATTGAGACCGCTTCTATCCACTTGTTGCACATGGACACACATCTACACTGAGACCGGTTCTATCCACCTGTTACACATGGACACTCATCTACACTGAAACCAGTTCTATCCACTTGTTACACATGGACACACATCTACAGTGAAACCGCTTCTATTCACTTGTTACATATTGACACACATCTACACCGAGACCGCTTCTATCCACTTGTTACACATGGAAACACATCTACACTGAGACCGCTTCTATCCACTTGATACACATGGACACACATCTACACTGAGACCACTTCTATCCACTTGTTACACATGGACACACATCTACACTGAGACCGCTTCTATCCACTTGTTGCACATGGACACACATCAACACTGTGACCGCTTCTATCCACTTGTTACTCATGGACACACATCTACACTGTGACCGCTTCTATCCTCTTGTTACACATGGACAAACATCTACACTGAGACCGCTTCTATTCACTTGTTACACCTATACACACATCAACACTGTGACCGCTTATATCCACTTGTTACACATGGACACACATCTACACTGTGACCGCTTATATCCACTTGTTACACATGGACACACATCTACACTGAGACCGCTTCTATCCACTTGTTACGCATGGACACACATCTACACTGAGACCGTTTCTGTCCAATTGTTACACATGGACACACATCTACACTGTGACCGCTTCTATCCACTGGTTACACATGGACACACACCAACAATGAGACCGCTTCTATCCACTTGTTACACATGGACACACATATACACTGAGACCGCTTCTATCCACTTGTTACACATGGAAACACATCTATACTGAGACCGTTTCTATCCACCTGTTACACATGGACACTCATCTACACTGAAACAGGTTATATCCACTTGTTACACATGGACACACATCTACACTGAAACCGCTTCTATCCATTTGTTACATATTGACACACATCTACACTGAGACTGCTTCTATCCACTGTTACACATGAAACACATCTACACTTCGAGACTTTATATCCACTTACACACATGGACGCACCCTACAATGAGACTGGGTTTCTATCCACTTCATTACACATGTACATATACACTGGAGATCGTTTCTATCCACTTGTTACACATGGACACACATCTACACTGAGACCAGTTTCTATCCACTTGTTACACATGACACACATCTACTCTGAGACCGCTTTCATCCACTTGTTACACATGGACACACACTACACTGAGACCTGGCTTCTATTCACTTGTTACACCTTGGACACACATCTACACTGTGACCGCTTATATCCACTTGTTACACATGGACACACATCTACATCTCAGGACTTTTTATATCCAATTTTCTTGTTACACATGGACACACACATCTACACTGAGACCGCTTCTATCCCTCTGGCACATAGACACACAACTACACCATGAGGACCAAGCTTCTATCCACTTGTTACACATGGAAACACATCTACACTGAGACCGCTTCTATCCACTTGATACACATGGACACACATCTACACTGAGACCACTTCTATCCACTTGTTACACATGGACACACATCTACACTGAGACCGCTTCTATCCAATTGTTACACATGGACACACATCAACACTGTGACCGCTTCTATCCACTTGTTACTCATGGACACACATATACACTGTGACCGCTTATATCCACTTGTTACACATGGACACACATCTACACTGAGACTGCTTCTATCCACTTGTTACACATGGACACACATCTACACTTAGACCGTTTCTATCCACTTGTTACACATGGACACACATTTACACTGAGACCTCTTCTATCCACTTGTTACACATGGAAACACATCTACACTGAGACCGCTTCAATCCAGTTGTAACACATGGACACACATCTACACTGTGACCGCTTCTATCCACTGGTTACACATGGACACACATCTACACTGAGATCGCTTCTATCCACTTGTTACACATGGACACACATATACACTGAGTCCGCTTCTATCCACTTTTAGACATGGACACACATCTACACTGAGACCGCTTCTATCCACTGGTTACACATGGACATACATCTACACTGAGATCGCTTCTGTCCACTGGTTACACGTGGACACACATCTACACTGAGATCGCTTCTATCCACTTGTTACACATGGACACACATCTACACTGAGACCGCTTCTATCCACTTGTTACACGTGGACACACATCTACACTTAGACCGTTTCTATCCACTTGTTACACATGGACACACATTTACACTGAGACCTCTTCTGTCCACTTGTTACACATGGACAAACATCTACTCTCAGACCGCTTCTATCCACTTGTTACACATGGACACTCATCAACAGTGTGACCGCTTCTATCCACTTGTTACTCATGGACACACATCTACACTGTGACCGCTTCTATCCACTTGTTACACATGGACACACATCTACACTGAGACCGGTTCTATCCACCTGTTACACATGGACACTCATCTACACTGAAACCAGTTCTATCCACTTGTTACACATGGACACACATCTACAGTGAAACCGCTTCTATTCACTTGTTACATATTGACACACATCTACACCGAGACCGCTTCTATCCACTTGTTACACATGGAAACACATCTACACTGAGACCGCTTCTATCCACTTGATACACATGGACACACATCTACACTGAGACCACTTCTATCCACTTGTTACACATGGACACACATCTACACTGAGACCGTTTCTATCCACTTGTTACACATGGACACACATCTACACTGAGACCGCTTCTATCCACTTGTTACACCTGGACACACATCAACACTGTGACCGCTTATATCCACTTGTTACACATGGACACACATCTACACTGTGACCGCTTGTATCCACTTGTTACTCATGGACACATATATACACTGTGACCGCTTATATCCACTTGTTACACATGGACACACATCTACACTGAGACTGCTTCTATCCACTTGTTACACATGGACACACATCTACACTTAGACCGTTTCTATCCACTTGTTACACATGGACACACATTTACACTGAGACCTCTTCTATCCAGTTGTAACACATGGACACACATCTACACTGTGACCGCTTCTATCCACTGGTTACACATGGACACACATCTACACTGAGATCGCTTCTATCCATTTGTTACACATGGACACACATCTACACTGAGACCGCTTCTATCCACTTGTTACACATGGACACACATTTACACTGAGACCTCTTCTATCCACTTGTTACACATGGAAACACATCTCCACTATGACCGCTTCTATCCACTGATTACACATAGACACACATCTACACTGAGACCGCTTCTATCCACTTGTTACACAAGGGCATACATATACACTGAGACCGCTTCTATCCACTTGTTACACATGGACACACATCTACATTGAGACCGCTTCTATCCACTTGTTGCACATGGACACACATCTACACTGAGACCGGTTCTATCCACCTGTTACACATGGACACTCATCTACACTGAAACCAGTTCTATCCACTTGTTACACATGGACACACATCTACAGTGAAACCGCTTCTATTCACTTGTTACATATTGACACACATCTACACCGAGACCGCTTCTATCCACTTATTACACATGGAAACACATCTACACTGAGACCGCTTCTATCCACTTGATACACATGGACACACATCTACACTGAGACCACTTCTATCCACTTGTTACACATGGACACACATCTACACTGAGACCGCTTCTATCCACTTGTTGCACATGGACACACATCAACACTGTGACCGCTTCTATCCACTTGTTACTCATGGACACACATCTACACTGTGACCGCTTCTATCCTCTTGTTACACATGGACAAACATCTACACTGAGACCGCTTCTATTCACTTGTTACACCTATACACACATCAACACTGTGACCGCTTATATCCACTTGTTACACATGGACACACATCTACACTGTGACCGCTTATATCCACTTGTTACACATGGACACACATCTACACTGAGACCGCTTCTATCCACTTGTTACGCATGGACACACATCTACACTGAGACCGTTTCTGTCCAATTGTTACACATGGATACACATCTACACTGTGACCGCTTCTATCCACTGGTTACACATGGACACACACCAACAATGAGACCGCTTCTATCCACTTGTTACACATGGACACACATATACACTGAGACCGCTTCTATCCACTTGTTACACATGGAAACACATCTATACTGAGACCGTTTCTATCCACCTGTTACACATGGACACTCATCTACACTGAAACAGGTTATATCCACTTGTTACACATGGAATCACATCTACACTGAAACCGCTTCTATCCATTTGTTACATATTGACACACATCTACACTGAGACCGCTTCTATCCACTGGTTACACATGAAAACACATCTACACTGAGACCGCTTATATCCACTTGATACACATGGACGCACTCCTACAATGAGACCGCTTCTATCCACTTGTTACACATGTACACACATATACACTGAGATCGCTTCTATCCACTTGTTACACATGGACACACATCTACACTGAGACCGCTTCTATCCACTTGTTACACATGGACACACATCTACTCTGAGACCGCTTCTATCCACTTGTTACACATGGACACACATCTACACTGAGACCGCTTCTATTCACTTGTTACACCTGGACACACATCTACACTGTGACCGCTTATATCCACTTGTTACACATGGACACACATCTACACTGTGACCTCTTATATCCACTTGTTACACATGGACACACATCTACACTGAGACCGCTTCTATCCTCTGGTTACACATAGACACACAACTACACTGAGACCGCTTCTATCCACTTGTTACACATGGTCACACATCTACACTGAGACCTTTTCTATCCACTTGTTACACATGGACACACATCTACACTGAGATCGCTTCTATCCACTTGTTACACCTGGACACACATCAACACTGTGACCGCTTATATCCACTTGTTACACATGGACACACATCTACACTGTGACCGCTTATATCCACTTGTTACTCATGGACACACATCTACACTGTGACCGCTTATATCCACTTGTTACACATGGACACACATCTACACTGAGACTGCTTCTATCCACTTGTTACACATGGACACACATCTACACTTAGACCGTTTCTATCCACTTGTTACACGTGGACACACATTTACACTGAGACCTCTTCTATCCACTTGTTACACATGGAAACACATCTACACTGAGACCGCTTCAATCCATTTGTAACACATGGACACACATCTACACTGTGACCGCTTCTATCCACTGGTTACACATGGACACACATCTACACTGAGATCGCTTCTATCCACTTGTTACACATGGACACACATATACACTGAGTCCGCTTCTATCCACTTTTACACATGGACACACATCTACACTGAGACCGCTTCTATCCACTTGTTACACATGGACATACATCTACACTGAGACCACTTCTATCCACTGGTTACACGTGGACACACATCTACACTGAGATCGCTTCTATCCACTTGTTACACATGGACACACATCTACACTGAGACTGCTTCTATCCACTTGTTACACATGGACACACATCTACACTTAGACCGTTTCTATCCACTTGTTACACATGGACACACATTTACACTGAGACCTCTTCTGTCCACTTGTTACACATGGACAAACATCTACTCTCAGACCGCTTCTATCCACTTGTTACACATGGACACTCATCAACAGTGTGACCGCTTCTATCCACTTGTTACTCATGGACACACATCTACACTGTGACCGCTTCTATCCACTTGTTACACATGGACACACATCTACACTGAGACCGGTTCTATCCACCTGTTACACATGGACACTCATCTACACTGAAACCAGTTCTATCCACTTGTTACACATGGACACACATCTACAGTGAAACCGCTTCTATTCACTTGTTACATATTGACACACATCTACACCGAGACCGCTTCTATCCACTTGTTACACATGGAAACACATCTACACTGAGACCGCTTCTATCCACTTGATACACATGGACACACATCTACACTGAGACCACTTCTATCCACTTGTTACACATGGACACACATCTACACTGAGACCGTTTCTATCCACTTGTTACACATGGACACACATCAACACTGTGAACGCTTCTATCCTCTTGTTACACCTGGACACACATCAACACTGTGACCGCTTATATCCACTTGTTACACATGGACACACATCTACACTGTGACCGCTTATATCCACTTGTTACACATGGACACACATCTACACTGAGACCGCTTCTATCCAGTTGTTACGCATGGACACACATCTACACTGAGACCGTTTCTGTCCAATTGTTACACATGGACACACATCTACACTGAGACCGCTTCTATCCAGTTGTAACACATGGACACACATCTACACTGTGATCGCTTCTATCCACTGGTTACACATGGACACACATCTACACTGAGATCGCTTCTATCCACTTGTTACACATGGACACACATATACACTGAGTCCGCTTCTATCCACTTTTACACATGGACACACATGTACACTGAGACCGCTTCTATCCACTGGTTACACATGGACACACATCTACACTGAGACCGCTTCTATCCACTGGTTACACGTGGACACACATCTACACTGAGATCGCTTCTATCCACTTGTTACACATGGACACACATCTACACTGAGATCGCTTCTATCCACTTGTTACACATGGACACACATCTACACTGAGACCGCTTCTATCCACTTGTTACACATGGACACACATCTACACTGAGACCGTTTCTATCCACTTGTTACACATGGACGCACATCTACACTGAGAACGCTTCTATCCACTTGTTACACCTGGACACACATCAACACTGTGACCGCTTATATCCACTTGTTACACATGGACACACATCTACACTGTGACCGCTTATATCCACTTGTTACTCATGGACACACATCTACACTGTGACCGCTTATATCCACTTGTTACACATGGACACACATCTACACTGAGACTGCTTCTATCCACTTGTTACACATGGACACACATCTACACTTAGACCGTTTCTATCCACTTGTTACACGTGGACACACATTTACACTGAGACCTCTTCTATCCACTTGTTACACATGGAAACACATCTACACTGAGACCGCTTCTATCCATTTGTAACACATGGACACACATCTACACTGTGACCGCTTCTATCCACTGGTTACACATGGACACACATCTACACTGAGATCGCTTCTATCCACTTGTTACACATGGACACACATATACACTGAGTCCGCTTCTATCCACTTTTACACATGGACACACATCTACACTGAGACCGCTTCTATCCACTGGTTACACATGGACATACATCTACACTGAGACCGCTTCTATCCACTGGTTACACGTGGACACACATCTACACTGAGATCGCTTCTATCCACTTGTTACACATGGACACACATCTACACTGAGACCGCTTCTATCCACTTGTTACACATGAACACACATCTACACTGTGACCGCTTATATCCACTTGTTACACATGGACACACATCTACACTGTGACCGCTTATATCCACTTGTTACACATGGACACACATCTACACTGAGACCGCTTCTATCCACTTGTTACACATGGACACACATCTACACTGAGACCGCTTCTATCCACTTGTTACACATGGACAAACATCTACACTGAGACCGCTTCTATCCACTTGTTACACATGGACACACATCAACACTGTGACCGCTTCTATCCACTTGTTACTCATGGACACACATCTACACTGTGACCGCTTCTATCCACTTGTTACACATGGAAACACATCTACACTGAGACCGGTTCTATCCACCTGTTACACATGGACACTCATCTACACTGAAACCAGTTCTATCCACTTGTTACACATGGACACACATCTACACTGAAACCGCTTCTATTCACTTGTTACATATTGACACACATCTACACCGAGACCGCTTCTATCCACTTGTTACACATGGAAACACATCTACACTGAGACCGCTTCTATCCACTTGATACACATGGACACACATCTACACTGAGACCACTTCTATCCACTTGTTACACATGGACACACATCTACACTGAGACCGTTTCTATCCACTTGTTACACATGGACACACATCAACACTGTGAACGCTTCTATCCACTTGTTACTCATGGACACACATCTACACTGTGACCGCTTCTATCCTCTTGTTACACATGGACAAACATCTACACTGAGACCGCTTCTAATCACTTGTTACACCTGGACACACATCAACACTGTGACCGCTTATATCCACTTGTTACACATGGACACACATCTACACTGTGACCGCTTATATCCACTTGTTACACATGGACACACATCTACACTGAGACCGCTTCTATCCACTTGTTACGCATTGACACACATCTACACTGAGACCGTTTCTGTCCAATTGTTACACATGGACACACATCTACACTGAGACCGCTTCTATCCAGTTGTAACACATGGACACACATCTACACTGTGACCGCTTCTATCCACTGGTTACACATGGACACACATGTACACTGAGATCGCTTCTATCCACTTGTTACACATGGACACACATATACACTGAGTCCGCTTCTATCCACTTTTACACATGGACACACATGTACACTGAGACCGCTTCTATCCACTGGTTACACATGGACACACATCTACACTGAGACCGCTTCTATCCACTGGTTACAAGTGGACACACATCTACACTGAGATCGATTCTATCCACTTGTTACACATGGACACACATCTACACTGAGATCGCTTCTATCCACTTGTTACACATGGACACACATCTACACTGAGACCGCTTCTATCCACTTGTTACACATGGACACACATCTACACTGAGACCGTTTCTATCCACTTGTTACACATGGACGCACATCTACACTGAGAACGCTTCTATCCACTTGTTACACCTGGACACACATCAAAACTGTGACCGCTTATATCCACTTGTTACACATGGACACACATCTACTCTGAGACCGCTTCTATCAACTTGTTACACATGGACACACATCTACACTGAGACTGCTTCTATCCACTTGTTACACATGTACACACATATACACTGAGATCGCTTCTATCCACTTGTTACACATGGACACACATCTACACTGAGACCGCTTCTATCCGCTTGTTACACATGGACACACATCTACTCTGAGACCGCTTCTATCCACTTGTTACACATGGACACACATCTACACTGTGACCGCTTATATCCACTTGTTACACATGGACACACATCTACACTGTGACCTCTTATATCCATTTGTTACACATGGACACACATCTACACTGAGACCGCTTCTATCCTCTGGTTACACATAGACACACAACTACACTGAGACCGCTTCTATCCACTTGTTACACATGGACACACATCTACACTGAGACCGCTTCTATCCACTTGTTACACCTGGACACACATCAACACTGTGACCGCTTATATCCACTTGTTACACATGGACACACATCTACACTGTGACCGCTTATATCCACTTGTTACTCATGGACACACATATACACTGTGACCGCTTATATCCACTTGTTACACATGGACACACATCTACACTGAGACCGCTTCTATCCACTTGTTACACATGGACACACATCTACACTGAGACCGCTTCTATCCACTTGTTACACATGGACACACATCTACTCTGAGACCGCTTCTATCCACTTGTTACACATGGAAACACATCTACACTGAGACCGCTTCAATCCAGTTGTAACACATGGACACACATCTACACTGTGACCGCTTCTATCCACTGATTACACATAGACACACATCTACACTGAGACCGCTTCTATCCACTTGTTACACCTGGACACACATCAACACTGTGACCGCTTATATCCACTTGTTACACATGGACACACATCTACACTGTGACCGCTTATATCCACTTGTTATTCATGGACACACATCTACACTGTGACCGCTTATATCCACTTGTTACACATGGACACACATCTACACTGAGACTGCTTCTATCCACTTGTTACACATGGACACACATCTACACTTAGACCGTTTCTATCCACTTGTTGCCCATGGACACACATCTACACTTAGACCGTTTCTATCCACTTGTTACACATGGACACACATCTACACTTAGACCGTTTCTATCCACTTGTTACCCATGGACACACATCTACACTTAGACCGTTTCTATACACTTGTTACACATGGACACACATTTACACTGAGTCCGCTTCTATCCACTTTTACACATGGACACACATCTACACTGAGACCGCTTCTATCCACTGGTTACACATGGACATACATCTACACTGAGACCGCTTCTATCCACTGGTTACACGTGGACACACATCTACACTGAGATCGCTTCTATCCACTTGTTACACATGGACACACATCTACACTGAGACCGCTTCTATCCACTTGTTACACATGAACACACATCTACACTGTGACCGCTTATATCCACTTGTTACACATGGACACACATCTACACTGAGACTGCTTCTATCCACTTGTTACACATCGACACACATCTACACTTAGACCGTTTCTATCCACTTGTTACACATGGACACACATTTACACTGAGACCTCTTCTGTCCACTTGTTACACATGGACAAACATCTACACTGAGACCGCTTCTATCCACTTGTTACACATGGACACACATCAACACTGTGACCGCTTCTATCCACTTGTTACTCATGGACACACATCTACACTGTGACCGCTTCTATCCACTTGTTACACATGGACACACATCTACACTGAGACCGGTTCTATCCACCTGTTACACATGGACACTCATCTACACTGAGACTGCTTCTATCCACTTGTTACACATGGACACACATCTACACTTAGACCGTTTCTATCCACTTGTTACACGTGGACACACATTTACACTGAGACCTCTTCTATCCACTTGTTACACATGGAAACACATCTACACTGAGACCGCTTCAATCCATTTGTAACACATGGACACACATCTACACTGTGACCGCTTCTATCCACTGGTTACACATGGACACACATCTACACTGAGATCGCTTCTATCCACTTGTTACACATGGACACACATATACACTGAGTCCGCTTCTATCCACTTTTACACATGGACACACATCTACACTGAGACCGCTTCTATCCACTGGTTACACATGGACATACATCTACACTGAGACCGCTTCTATCCACTGGTTACACGTGGACACACATCTACACTGAGACCGCTTCTATCCACTTGTTACACATGGACACACATCTACACTGAGACCGCTTCTATCCACTTGTTACACATGAACACACATCTACACTGTGACCGCTTCTATCCACTTGTTACACATGGACACACATCTACACTGAGACTGCTTCTATCCACTTGTTACACATGGACACACATCTACACTTAGACCGTTTCTATCCACTTGTTACACATGGATACACATTTACACTGAGACCTCTTCTGTCCACTTGTTACACATGGACAAACATCTACACTGAGACCGCTTCTATCCACTTGTTACACATGGACACACATCAACACTGTGACCGCTTCTATCCACTTGTTACTCATGGACACACATCTACACTGTGACCGCTTCTATCCACTTGTTACACATGGACACACATCTACACTGAGACCGGTTCTATCCACCTGTTACACATGGACACTCATCTACACTGAAACCAGTTCTATCCACTTGTTACACATGGACACACATCTACAGTGAAACCGCTTCTATTCACTTGTTACATATTGACACACATCTACACCGAGACCGCTTCTATCCACTTGTTACACATGGAAACACATC
Source organism: Paraescarpia echinospica (assembly GCA_020002185.1). Lineage (NCBI taxonomy): Eukaryota > Metazoa > Annelida > Polychaeta > Sabellida > Siboglinidae > Paraescarpia > Paraescarpia echinospica. The sequence goes on from CM034538.1 coordinate 67,371,251, forward strand.
TACACTGAGAACGCTTCTATCCACTTGATACACATGGACACACATCTACACTGAGACCACTTCTATCCACTTGTTACACATGGACACACATCTACACTGAGACCGTTTCTATCCACTTGTTACACATGGACACACATCAACACTGTGAACGCTTCTATCCACTTGTTACTCATGGACACACATCTACACTGTGACCGCTTCTATCCTCTTGTTACACATGGACACACATCTACACTGAGACCGCTTCTAATCACTTGTTACACCTGGACACACATCAACACTGTGACCGCTTATATCCACTTGTTACACATGGACACACATCTACACTGTGACCGCTTATATCCACTTGTTACACATGGACACACATCTACACTGAGACCGCTTCTATCCACTTGTTACGCATTGACACACATCTACACTGAGACCGTTTCTGTCCAATTGTTACACATGGACACACATCTACACTGAGACCGCTTCTATCCAGTTGTAACACATGGACACACATCTACACTGTGACCGCTTCTATCCACTGGTTACACATGGACACACATCTACACTGAGATCGCTTCTATCCACTTGTTACACATGGACACACATATACACTGAGTCCGCTTCTATCCACTTTTACACATGGACACACATGTACACTGAGACCGCTTCTATCCACTGGTTACACATGGACACACATCTACACTGAGACGCTTCTATCCACTGGTTACACGTGGACACACATCACATCTACACTGAGACTGCTTCTATCCACTTGTTACACATGGACACACGTCTACACTGAGATCGCTTCTATCCACTTGTTACACATGGACACACATCTACACTGAGACCGCTTCTATCCACTTGTTACACATGGACACACATCTACACTGAGACCGTTTCTATCCACTTGTTACACATGGACGCACATCTACACTGAGAACGCTTCTATCCACTTGTTACACCTGGACACACATCAAAACTGTGACCGCTTATATCCACTTGTTACACATGGACACACATCTACACTGAGACCGCTTCTATCCACTTGTTACACATGGACACACATCTACACTGAGACCGCTTCTATCCACTTGTTACACATGTACACACATATACACTGAGATCGCTTCTATCCACTTGTTACACATGGACACACATCTACACTGAGACCGCTTCTATCCACTTGTTACACATGGACACACATCTACTCTGAGACCGCTTCTATCCACTTGTTACACATGGAAACACATCTACACTGAGACCGCTTCAATCCAGTTGTAACACATGGACACACATCTACACTATGACCGCTTCTATCCACTGATTACACATAGACACACATCTACACTGAGACCGCTTCTATCCACTTGTTACACCTGGACACACATCAACACTGTGACCGCTTATATCCACTTGTTACACATGGACACACATCTCCACTATGACCGCTTCTATCCACTGATTACACATAGACACACATCTACACTGAGACCGCTTCTATCCACTTGTTACACCTGGACACACATCAACACTGTGACCGCTTATATCCACTTGTTACACATGGACACACATCTACACTGTGACCGCTTCTATCCACTTGTTACTCATGGACACACATCTACACTGTGACCGCTTATATCCACTTGTTACACATGGACACACATCTACACTGAGACTGCTTCTATCCACTTGTTACACATGGACACACATCTACACTTAGACCGTTTCTATCCACTTGTTACACATGGACACAAATTTACACTGAGACCTCTTCTATCCACTTGTTACACATGGAAACACATCTACACTGAGACCGCTTCAATCCAGTTGTAACACATGGACACACATCTACACTGTGACCGCTTCTATCCACTGGTTACACATGGACACACATCTACACTGAGATCGCTTCTATCCACTTGTTACACATGGACACACATATACACTGAGTCCGCTTCTATCCACTTTTACACACGGACACACATCTACACTGAGACCGCTTCTATCCACTTGTTACACATGGACACACATCTACACTGTGACCGCTTATATCCACTTGTTACACATGGACACACATCTACACTGAGACTGCTTCTATCCACTTGTTACACATGGACACACATCTACACTTAGACCGCTTCTATCCACTTGTTACACATGGACACACATTTACACTGAGACCGCTTCTATCCACTTGTTACACATGGAAACACATCTACACTGAGACCGCTTCAATCCATTTGTAACACATGGACACACATCTACACTGTGACCGCTTCTATCCACTGGTTACACATGGACACACATCTACACTGAGATCGCTTCTATCCACTTGTTACACATGGACACACATATACACTGAGTCCGCTTCTATCCACTTTTACACATGGACACACATCTACACTGAGACCGCTTCTATCCACTGGTTACACATGGACATACATCTACACTGAGACCGCTTTTATCCACTGGTTACACGTGGACACACATCTACACTGAGATCGCTTCTATCCACTTGTTACACATGGACACACATCTACACTGAGACCGCTTCTATCCACTTGTTACACATGAACACACATCTACACTGTGACCGCTTATATCCACTTGTTACACATGGACACACATCTACACTGAGACTGCTTCTATCCACTTGTTACACATCGACACACATCTACACTTAGACCGTTTCTATCCACTTGTTACACATGGACACACATTTACACTGAGACCTCTTCTGTCCACTTGTTACACATGGACAAACATCTACACTGAGACCGCTTCTATCCACTTGTTACACATGGACACACATCAACACTGTGACCGCTTCTATCCATTTGTTACTCATGGACACACATCTACACTGTGACCGCATCTATCCACTTGTTACACATGGACACACATCTACACTGAGACCGGTTCTATCCACCTGTTACACATGGACACTCATCTACACTGAAACCAGTTCTATCCACTTGTTACACATGGACACACATCTACAGTGAATCCGCTTCTATTCACTTGTTACATATTGACACACATCTACACCGAGACCGCTTCTATCCACTTGTTACACATGGAAACACATCTACACTGAGACCGCTTCTATCCACTTGATACACATGGACACACATCTACACTGAGACCACTTCTATCCACTTGTTACACATGGACACACATCTACACTGAGACCGTTTCTATCCACTTGTTACACATGGACACACATCAACACTGTGAACGCTTCTATCCACTTGTTACTCATGGACACACATCTACACTGTGACCGCTTCTATCCTCTTGTTACACATGGACACACATCTACACTGAGACCGCTTCTAATCACTTGTTACACATGGACACACATCTACACTGAGACTGCTTCTATCCACTTGTTACACATGGACACACATCTACACTTAGACCGTTTCTATCCACTTGTTACACATGGACACACATTTACACTGAGACCTCTTCTGTCCACTTGTTACACATGGACAAACATCTACACTGAGACCGCTTCTATCCACTTGTTACACATGGACACACATCAACACTGAGACCGCTTCTATCCACTTGTTACTCATGGACACACATCTACACTGTGACCGCTTCTATCCACTTGTTACACATGGACACACATCTACACTGAGACCGGTTCTATCCACCTGTTACACATGGACACTCATCTACACTGAAACCAGTTCTATCCACTTGTTACACATGGACACACATCTACAGTGAAACCGCTTCTATTCACTTGTTACATATTGACACACATCTACACCGAGACCGCTTCTATCCACTTGTTACACATGGAAACACATCTACACTGAGACCGCTTCTATCCACTTGATACACATGGACACACATCTACACTGAGACCACTTCTATCCACTTGTTACACATGGACACACATCTACACTGAGACCGCTTCTATCCACTTGTTACACATGGACACACATCAACACTGTGACCGCTTCTATCCACTTGTTACTCATGGACACACATCTACACTGTGACCGCTTCTATCCTCTTGTTACACATGGACACACATCTACACTGAGACCGCTTCTAATCACTTGTTACACCTGGACACACATCAACACTGTGACCGCTTATATCCACTTGTTACACATGGACACACATCTACACTGAGACCGCTTCTATCCAGTTGTAACACATGGACACACATCTACACTGTGACCGCTTCTATCCACTGGTTACACATGGACACACATCTACACTGAGATCGCTTCTATCCACTTGTTACACATGGACACACATATACACTGAGACCGCTTCTATCCACTTTTACACATGGACACACATCTACACTGAGACCGCTTCTATCCACTGGTTACACATGGACACACATCTACACTGAGACCGCTTCTATCCACTGGTTACACGTGGACACACATCTACACTGAGATCGATTCTATCCACTTGTTACACATGGACACACATCTACACTGAGATCGCTTCTATCCACTTGTTACACATGGACACACATCTACACTGAGACCGCTTCTATCCACTTGTTACACATGGACACACATCTACACTGAGACCGTTTCTATCCACTTGTTACACATGGACGCACATCTACACTGAGAACGCTTCTATCCACTTGTTACACCTGGACACACATCAAAACTGTGACCGCTTATATCCACTTGTTACACATGGACACACATCTACTCTGAGACCGCTTCTATCAACTTGTTACACATGGACACACATCTACACTGAGACTGCTTCTATCCACTTGTTACACATGTACACACATATACACTGAGATCGCTTCTATCCACTTGTTACACATGGACACACATCTACACTGAGACCGCTTCTATCCACTTGTTACACATGGACACACATCTACTCTGAGACCGCTTCTATCCACTTGTTACACATGGACACACATCTACACTGTGACCGCTTATATCCACTTGTTACACATGGACACACATCTACACTGTGACCTCTTATATCCATTTGTTACACATGGACACACATCTACACTGAGACCGCTTCTATCCTCTGGTTACACATAGACACACAACTACACTGAGACCGCTTCTATCCACTTGTTACACATGGACACACATCTACACTGAGACCGCTTCTATCCACTTGTTACACCTGGACACACATCAACACTGTGACCGCTTATATCCACTTGTTACACATAGACACACATCTACACTGTGACCGCTTACATCCACTTGTTACTCATGGACACACATCTACACTGTGACCGCTTATATCCACTTGTTACACATGGACACACATCTACACTGAGACTGCTTCTATCCACTTGTTACACATGGACACACATCTACACTTAGACCGTTTCTATCCACTTGTTACACATGGACACACATTTACACTGAGACCTCTTCTATCCACTTGTTACACATGGAAACACATCTACACTGAGACCGCTTCAATCCAGTTGTAACACATGGACACACATCTACACTGTGACCGCTTCTATCCACTGGTTACACATGGACACACATCTACACTGAGACCGCTTCTATCCACTTGTTACACATGGACACACATATACACTGAGTCCGCTTCTATCCACTTTTACACACGGACACACATCTACACTGAGACCGCTTCTATCCACTTGTTACACATGGACACACATCTACACTGTGACCGCTTATATCCACTTGTTACACATGGACACACATCTACACTGAGACTGCTTCTATCCACTTGTTACACATGGACACACATCTACACTTAGACCGTTTCTATCCACTTGTTACACGTGGACACACATTTACACTGAGACCTCTTCTATCCACTTGTTACACATGGAAACACATCTACACTGAGACCGCTTCTATCCATTTGTAACACATGGACACACATCTACACTGTGACCGCTTCTATCCACTGGTTACACATGGACACACATCTACACTGAGATCGCTTCTATCCACTTGTTACACATGGACACACATATACACTGAGTCCGCTTCTATCCACTTTTACACATGGACACACATCTACACTGAGACCGCTTCTATCCACTGGTTACACATGGACATACATCTACACTGAGACCACTTCTATCCACTGGTTACACGTGGACACACATCTACACTGAGATCGCTTCTATCCACTTGTTACACATGGACACACATCTACACTGAGACCGCTTCTATCCACTTGTTACACATGAACACACATCTACACTGTGACCGCTTATATCCACTTGTTACACATGGACACACATCTACACTGAGACTGCTTCTATCCACTTGTTACACATCGACACACATCTACACTTAGACCGTTTCTATCCACTTGTTACACATGGACACACATTTACACTGAGACCTCTTCTGTCCACTTGTTACACATGGACAAACATCTACACTGAGACCGCTTCTATCCACTTGTTACACATGGACACACATCAACACTGTGACCGCTTCTATCCACTTGTTACTCATGGACACACATCTACACTGTGACCGCTTCTATCCACTTGTTACACATGGACACACATCAACACTGTGAACGCTTCTATCCACTTGTTACTCATGGACACACATCTACACTGTGACCGCTTCTATCCTCTTGTTACACATGGACACACATCTACACTGAGACCGAGACCTATCCACTTCTATCCACTTGTTACACATGGACACACATCTACACTGAGACCGCTTATATCCACTTGTTACACATGGACACACATCTACACTGAGACCGCTTCTATCCACTTGTTACACATGGACACACATCAACACTGTGACCGCTTCTATCCACTTGTTACTCATGGACACACATCTACACTGTGACCGCTTCTATCCACTTGTTACACATGGACACACATCTACACTGAGACCGGTTCTATCCACCTGTTACACATGGACACTCATCTACACTGAAACCAGTTCTATCCACTTGTTACACATGGACACACATCTACACTGAAACCGCTTCTATTCACTTCTTACATATTGACACACATCTACACCGAGACCGCTTCTATCCACTTGTTACACATGGAAACACATCTACACTGAGACCGCTTCTATCCACTTGATACACATGGACACACATCTACACTGAGACCACTTCTATCCACTTGTTACACATGGACACACATCTACACTGAGACCGCTTCTATCCACTTGTTACACATGGACACACATCTACACTGAGACCGTTTCTATCGCATCCACTTGTTACACATGGACACTCATCTACACTGAAACAGGTTCTATCCACTTGTTACACATGGACACACATCTACACTGAAACCGCTTCTATCCACTTGTTACATATTGACACACAACTACACTGAGACCGTTTCTATCCACTTGTTACACATGGAAACACATCTACACTGAGACCGCTTCTATCCACTTGATACACATGGACACACTCCTACAATGAGACCGCTTCTATCCACTTGTTACACATGTACACACATATACACTGAGATCGCTTCTATCCACTTGTTACACATGGACACACATCTACACTGAGACCGCTTCTATCCACTTGTTACACATGGACACACATCTACTCTGAGACCGCTTCTATCCACTTGTTACACATGGACACACATCTACACTGAGACCGCTTCTATTCACTTGTTACACCTGGACACACATCTACACTGTGACCGCTTATATCCACTTGTTACACATGGACACACATCTACACTGTGACCTCTTATATCCACTTGTTACACATGGACACACATCTACACTGAGACCGCTTCTATCCACTTGTTACACATGGACACACATCTACACTGAGACCGTTTCTATCCACTTGTTACACATGGACACACATCTACACTGAGATCGCTTCTATCCACTTTTTACACCTGGACACACATCAACACTGTGACCGCTTATATCCACTTGTTACACATGGACACACATCTACACTGTGACCGCTTATATCCACTTGTTACTCATGGACACACATCTACACTGTGACCGCTTATATCCACTTGTTACACATGGACACACATCTACACTGAGACTGCTTCTATCCACTTGTTACACATGGACACACATCTACACTTAGACCGTTTCTATCCACTTGTTACCCATGGACACACATCTACACTTAGACCGTTTCTATCCACTTGTTACACATGGACACACATCTACACTTAGACCGTTTCTATCCACTTGTTACCCATGGACACACATCTACACTTAGACCGTTTCTATACACTTGTTACACATGGACACACATTTACACTGAGTCCGCTTCTATCCACTTTTACACATGGACACACATCTACACTGAGACCGCTTCTATCCACTGGTTACACATGGACATACATCTACACTGAGACCGCTTCTATCCACTGGTTACACGTGGACACACATCTACACTGAGATCGCTTCTATCCACTTGTTACACATGGACACACATCTACACTGAGACCGCTTCTATCCACTTGTTACACATGGACACACATCTACACTGTGACCGCTTATATCCACTTGTTACACATGGACACACATCTACACTAAGACTGCTTCTATCCACTTGTTACACATGGACACACATCTACACTTAGACCGTTTCTATCCACTTGTTACACATGGACACACATTTACACTGAGACCTCTTCTATCCACTTGTTACACATGGAAACACATCTCCACTATGACCGCTTCTATCCACTGATTACACATAGACACACATCTACACTGAGACCGCTTCTATCCACTTGTTACACATGGACATACATATACACTGAGACCGCTTCTATCCACTTGTTACACATGGACACACATCTACATTGAGACCGCTTCTATCCACTTGTTGCACATGGACACACATCTACACTGTGACCGCTTCTATCCACTTGTTACACATGGACACATAGCACTTGTTACACATGGACACACATGTACACTGAGACCGCTTCTATCCATTTGTTACAGATGGACACACATCTACACTGAGACCGCTTCTATCCACTTGTTACTCATGGATTTATATCTACACTGAGACCGCTTCTATCCACTTGTTACACATTGACACACATCTACACTGAGACCGCTTCTATACACTTATTACATATGGACACACATCTACACTGAGACCACTTCTATCCAGTTGTTACACATGGACACACATCTACACTGTGACCACTTCTATCCACTTGTTACACATGGACACACATCTACACTGAGACCGCTTCTGTCCACTTGTTACACATGGACAAACATCTACACTGAGACCGCTTCTATCCGCTTGTTACACGTGGACACACATCAACACTGTGACCGCTTCTATCCACTTGTTACTCATGGACACACATCTACACTGTGACCGCTTCTATCCACTTGTTACACATGGACACACATCTACACTGAGACCGGTTCTATCCACCTGTTACACATGGACACTCATCTACACTGAAACCAGTTCTATCCACTTGTTACACATGGACACACATCTACAGTGAAACCGCTTCTATTCACTTGTTACATATTGACACACATCTACACCGAGACCGCTTCTATTCATTTGTTACACATGGAAACACATCTACACTGAGACCGCTTCTATCCACTTGATACACATGGACACACATCTACACTGAGACCACTTCTATCCACTTGTTACACATGGACACACACCTACACTGAGACCGCTTCTATCCACTTGTTACACATGGACACACATCAACACTGTGACCGCTTCTATCCACTTGTTACTCATGGACACACATCTACACTGAGACCGGTTCTATCCACCTGTTACCCATGGACACTCATCTACACTGAAACCAGTTATATCCACTTGTTACACATGGACACACATCTACACTGAAACCGCTTCTATTCACTTGTTACATATTGACACACATCTACACCGAGACCGCTTCTATCCACTTGTTACACATGGAAACACATCTACACTGAGACCGCTTCTATCCACTTGATACACATGGACACACATCTACACTGAGACCGCTTCTATCCACTTGTTACACATGGACACACATATACACTGAGACCGCTTCTATCCACTTGTTACACATGGACACACATCTATACTGAGACCGGTTCTATCCACCTGTTACACATGGACACTCATCTACACTGAAACCGGTTCTATCCACTTGTTACACATGGACACACATCTACACTGAAACCGCTTCTATCCACTTGTTACATATTGACACACATCTACACTGAGACCGCTTCTATCCATTTGTTACACATGGAAACACATCTACACTGAGACCGCTTCTATCCACTTGATACACATGGACACACTCGTACAATGAGACCGCTTCTATCCACTTGTTACACATGTACACACATATACACTGAGATCGCTTCTATCCACTTGTTACACATGGACACACATCTACACTGAGACCGCTTCTATCCACTTGTTACACATGGACACACATCTACACTGAGACCGTTTCTATCCACTTGTTACACATGGACACACATCTACACTGAGACCGCTTCTATCCACTTGTTACACATGGACACACATCTACACTGTGACCGCTTATATCCACTTGTTACACATGGACACACATCTACACTGTGACCTCTTATATCCACTTGTTACACATGGACACACATCTACACTGAGACATCTTCTATCCACTTGTTACACATGGACACACATCTACTCTGAGACCGTTTCTATCCACTTGTTACACATGGACACACATCTACACTGAGACCGCTTCTATCCACTTGTTACACATGGACACACATCTACACTGTGACCGCTTCTATCCACTGGTTACACATGGACACACTCCTACAATGAGACCGCTTCTATCCATTTGTTACACATGTACACACATATACACTGAGATCGCTTCTATCCACTTGTTACACATGGACACACATCTACACTGAGATCGCTTCTATCCACTTGTTACACATGGACACACATCTACACTGACACCGTTTCTATCCACTTGTTACACATGGACACACATCTACACTGAGACCGCTTCTATCCACTTGTTACACCTGGACACACATCAACACTGTGACCGCTTATATCCACTTGTTACACATGGACACACATCTACACTGTGACCGCTTATATCCACTTGTTACTCATGGACATACATCTACACTGTGACCGCTTCTATCCACTTGTTACACATGGACACACATCTACACTGAGACCGGTTCTATCCACCTGTTACACATGGACACTCATCTACACTGAAACCAGTTCTATCCACTTGTTACACATGGACACACATCTACAGTGAAACCGCTTCTATTCACTTGTTACATATTGACACACATCTACACCGAGACCGCTTCTGTCCACTTGTTACACATGGAAACACATCTACACTGAGACCGCTTCTATCCACTTGATACACATGGACTAACATCTACACTGAGACCACTTATATCCACTTGTTACACATGGAAACACATCTACACTGAGACCGCTTCTATCCACTTATTACACATGGACACACATCAACACTGTGACCGCTTCTATCCACTTGTTACTCATGGACACACATCTACACTGTGACCGCTTCTATCCACTTGTTACACATGGACACACATCTACACTGAGACCGGTTCTATCCACCTGTTACACATGGACACTCATCTACACTGAAACCAGTTCTATCCACTTTTTACACATGGACACACATCTACACTGAAACCGCTTCTATTCACTTCTTACATATTGACACACATCTACACCGAGACCGCTTCTATCCACTTGTTACACATGGAAACACATCTACACTGAGACCGCTTCTATCCACTTGATACACATGGACACACATCTACACTGAGACCGCTTCTATCCACTTGTTACACCTGGACACACATCTACACTGTGAACTCTTATATCCACTTGTTACACATGGACACACATATACACTGAGACCGCTTCTATCCACTTGTTACACATGGACACACATCTATACTGAGACCGTTTCTATCCACCTGTTACACATGGTCACTCATCTACACTGAAACAGGTTCTATCCACTTGTTACACATGGACACACATCTACACTGAAACCGCTTCTATCCACTTGTTACATATTGACACACAACTACACTGAGACCGTTTCTATCCACTTGTTACACATGGAAACACATCTACACTGAGACCGCTTCTATCCACTTGATACACATGGACACACTCCTACAATGAGACCGCTTCTATCCACTTGTTACACATGTACACACATATACACTGAGATCGCTTCTATCCACTTGTTACACATGGACACACATCAACACTGAGACCGCTTCTATCCACTTGTTACACATGGACACACATCTACACTAAGACCGCTTCTATCCACTTGTTACACATGGACACACATCTACACTGAGACAGCTTCTATTCACTTGTTACACCTGGACACACATCTACACTGTGACCGCTTATATCCACTTGTTACACATGGACACACATCTACACTGTGACCTCTTATATCCACTTGTTACACATGGACACACATCTACACTGAGACCGCTTCTATCCACTTGTTACACATGGACACACATCTACACTGAGACCGTTTCTATCCACTTGTTACACATGGACACACATCTACACTGAGACCGCTTCTATCCACTTGTTACACATGGACACACATCTACACTGTGACCGCTTCTATCCACTGGTTACACATGGACACACTCCTACAATGAGACCGCTTCTATCCATTTGTTACACATGTACACACATATACACTGAGATCGCTTCTATCCACTTGTTACACATGGACACACATCTACACTGAGATCGCTTCTATCCACTTGTTACACATGGACACACATCTACACTGACACCGTTTCTATCCACTTGTTACACATGGACACACATCTACACTGAGACCGCTTCTATCCACTTGTTACACCTGGACACACATCAACACTGTGACCGCTTATATCCACTTGTTACACATGGACACACATCTACACTGTGAACGCTTATATCCACTTGTTACACATGGACACACATCTACACTGAGACCGGTTCTATCCACTTGTTACACATGGACACACATCTACACTGAGACCGGTTCTATCCACCTGTTACACATGGACACTCATCTACACTGAAACCAGTTCTATCCACTTGTTACACATGGACACACATCTACAGTGAAACCGCTTCTATTCACTTGTTACATATTGACACACATCTACACCGAGACCGCTTCTGTCCACTTGTTACACATGGAAACACATCTACACTGAGACCGCTTCTATCCACTTGATACACATGGACTAACATCTACACTGAGACCACTTATATCCACTTGTTACACATGGAAACACATCTACACTGAGACCGCTTCTATCCACTTATTACACATGGACACACATCAACACTGTGACCGCTTCTATCCACTTGTTACTCATGGACACACATCTACACTGTGACCGCTTCTATCCACTTGTTACACATGGACACACATCTACACTGAGACCGGTTCTATCCACCTGTTACACATGGACACTCATCTACACTGAAACCAGTTCTATCCACTTGTTACACATGGACACACATCTACAGTGAAACCGCTTCTATTCACTTGTTACATATTGACACACATCTACACCGAGACCGCTTCTATTCATTTGTTACACATGGAAACACATCTACACTGAGACCGCTTCTATCCACTTGATACACATGGACACACATCTACACTGAGACCACTTCTATCCACTTGTTACACATGGACACACACCTACACTGAGACCGCTTCTATCCACTTGTTACACATGGACACACATCAACACTGTGACCGCTTCTATCCACTTGTTACTCATGGACACACATCTACACTGAGACCGGTTCTATCCACCTGTTACCCATGGACACTCATCTACACTGAAACCAGTTATATCCACTTGTTACACATGGACACACATCTACACTGAAACCGCTTCTATTCACTTGTTACATATTGACACACATCTACACCGAGACCGCTTCTATCCACTTGTTACACATGGAAACACATCTACACTGAGACCGCTTCAATCCAGTTGTAACACATGGACACACATCTACACTGTGACCGCTTCTATCCACTGGTTACACATGGACACACATCTACACTGAGATCGCTTCTATCCACTTGTTACACATGGACACACATCTACACTGAGACCGCTTCTATCCACTTGTTACACATGGACACACATCTACTCTGAGACCGCTTCTATCCACTTGTTACACATGGACACACATCTACACTGAGACCGCTTCTATTCACTTGTTACACCTGGACACACATCTACACTGTGACCGCTTATATCCACTTGTTACACATGGACACACATCTACACTGTGACCTCTTATATTCACTTGTTACACATGGACACACATCTACACTGAGACCGCTTCTATCCACTGGTTACACATAGACACACAACTACACTGAGACCGCTTCTATCCACTTGTTACACATGGACACACATCTACACTGAGACCGTTTCTATCCACTTGTTACACATGGACACACATCTACACTGAGACCGCTTCTATCCACTTGTTACACCTGGACACACATCAACACTGTGACCGCTTATATCCACTTGTTACACATGGACACACATCTACACTGTGACCGCTTATATCCACTTGTTACTCATGGACACACATCTACACTGTGACCGCTTCTATCCACTTGTTACACATGGACACACATCTACACTGAGACCGGTTCTATCCACCTGTTACACATGGACACTCATCTACACTGAAACCAGTTCTATCCAGTTGTTACACATGGACACACATCTACAGTGAAACCGCTTCTATTCACTTGTTACATATTGACACACATCTACACCGAGACCGCTTCTATCCACTTGTTACACATGGAAACACATCTACACTGAGACCGCTTCTATCCACTTGATACACATGGACTAACATCTACACTGAGACCACTTCTATCCACTTGTTACACATGGACACACATCTACACTGAGACCGCTTCTATCCACTTGTTACACATGGACACACATCAACACTGTGACCGCTTCTATCCACTTGTTACTCATGGACACACATCTACACTGTGACCGCTTCTATCCACTTGTTACACATGGACACACATCTACACTGAGACCGGAT
This sequence comes from Paraescarpia echinospica, assembly GCA_020002185.1. NCBI lineage: Eukaryota > Metazoa > Annelida > Polychaeta > Sabellida > Siboglinidae > Paraescarpia > Paraescarpia echinospica. The sequence continues at coordinate 67,386,392 of CM034538.1, forward strand.
CTATCCACCTGTTACACATGGACACTCATCTACACTGAAACCAGTTCTATCAACTTGTTACACATGGACACACATCTACAGTGATTCCGCTTCTATTCACTTCTTACATATTGACACACATCTACACCGAGACCGCTTCTATCCATTTGTTACACATGGAAACACTTCTACACTGAGACCGCTTCTATCCACTTGATACACATGGACACACATCTACACTGAGAGCGCTTCTATCCACTTGTTACACATGGACACACATCTACACTGTGACCTCTTATATCCACTTGTTACACATGGACACACATCTACACTGAGACCTCTTCTATCCACTTGTTACACATGGACACACGTATACACTGAGACCGTTTCTAACCACTTGTTACACATGGACACACATCTACACTGAGACCGCTTCTATCCACTTGTTACACATGGACACACATCTACACTGTGACCGCTTCTATCCACTGGTTACACATGGACACACACCAACAATGAGACCGCTTCTATCCACTTGTTACACATGGACACACATATACACTGAGACCGCTTCTATCCACTTGTTACACATGGACACACATCTATACTGAGACCGTTTCTATCCACCTGTTACACATGGACACTCATCTACACTGAAACAGGTTCTATCCACTTGTTACACCTGGACACACATCTACACTGAAACCGCTTCTATCCACTTGTTACATATTGACACACATCTACACTGAGACCGCTTCTATCCACTTGTTACACATGGAAACACATCTACACTGAGACCGCTTCTATCCACCTGATACACATGGACACACTCCTACAATGAGACCGCTTCTATCCACTTGTTACACATGTACACACATATACACTGAGATCGCTTCTATCCACTTGTTACACATGGACACACATCTACACTGAGACCGCTTCTATCCACTTGTTACACATGGACACACATCTACACTGAGACCGCTTCTATCCACTTGTTACACATGGACACACATCTACACTGAGACCGCTTCTATTCACTTGTTACACATGGACACACATCTACACTGTGACCTCTTATATCCACTTGTTACACATGGACACACATCTACACTGAGACCGCTTCTATCCACTGGTTACACATAGACACACAACTACACTGAGACCTCTTCTATCCACTTGTTACACATGGATACACATCTACACTGAGACCGCTTCTATCCACTTGTTACACATGGACACACATCTACACTGAGACCGCTTCTATCCACTTGTTATACATGGACACACATCTACACTGAGACCGCTTCTATCCACTTGTTACACATGGACACACATCTACACTGAGACCGCTTCTATCCACTTATTACACATGGACACACATCTACACTGAGACCACTTCTATCCACTTGTTACACATGGACACACATCTACACTGAGACCACTTCTATCCACTTGTTACACATGGACACACATCTACACTGTGACCGCTTCTATCCACTTGTTACACATGGACACACATCTACACTGTGACCGCTTCTATCCACTGGTTACACATGGACCCACATCTACACTGTGACCGCTTCTATCCACTTGTTACACATGGACACACATCTACACTGAGACCACGTCTATTCACTGGTTACACATGGACACACATCTACACTGAGATCACGTCTATTCACTGGTTACACATGGACACACATCTACACTGTGACCGCTTCTATCCACTTGTCAAATATCACTCAATGGTTATCTCCACCATACGTCACACACTAATTGTTATCCAGTTGTCACCACATACCTTGATCTACCCCTACATCCTAATCACCCCATACCCTGGTCTCCTCATATAATAATCACCCCGTACCCTGGTCTCCCCATATCATGATCACCCCCATATCCCAGTCACACTGGTCTACCATCATATCCTAGTCATCCCATGTCCTAGTCACCTGACACCTTAATCACCGCATGTCCTAGTCACCTGACACCTTAATCACCGCATACCTTAGTTAATCCGTATCTTAGTCACCCGTACACTAGCAACCCCCATACCCTGGTTTACCTCGATTCCCTGGTCACCCCACCATACGCACGCACGCGCGCACGCTCGCACGCACACACACACACAACACACACAAACACACATACAAATAAACACACACACACACACACACACACACACACACACACACACACACACACACACACACACACACACACACACACACACATACACACACACACACACACACACAACACACACACACACCACACACACACACACACACACACACACACACACACACACACACACACACACACACACACACACACACACACACACACACACACACACATACAAACAAACAAACAACACCCACACACACACACAAGCAAACACGCACAAATAGCACACCCTTCTGATTTAACAAGTTTAGTTAAGACAGAAAGAGCTGTCGGAGTTTTACATTTTCACACAAGCAGTGGAAGAGATTGACTGCAGTAATATGCGATCATTGTGTCCACGAGAAAAGGTCATTGATTTTTTTGCAGCACTATGTGGTCACATGAACGAACGAACGAATGAACAAACGAATGAACGAATGAAAGAACTAATGACGCTAAGCAAAATGCCATCTCACATTAATATTAACAGTAAATGAACCCGAAAGCGCTTGTAGATGTAATTCGTTCTACAATCGTACGCATGTGAACATCAGATGGTGATGGTAGCATGTGACGTGTCTCAATGTACAAGTAATATCACTAGCAACACTGCAGAAGAAAACGCAAAACGTTGCGTCTTCCAAGGGGAATTGGTGATTAACTGATAGATGATAGCTACCCGGTAGGTGGAACAAGGTGACTATGGCGTGTGTGTGTGTATGTGTGAGCGTGTGTGCGTGTGTGCGTGAGTGCGTGCGTGCGTTTATGTATACGTGTGTGTGTGTGCGTGCGTGCGTGCGTGTGTGTGTGCGTGCGTGCGTGTGTGTGTGCGTTTGTGTTCGTTTGTAGGAGTTTGTTTGCGTTTGTGTGCGTGTGCATATTATAGATAATTAAGATGCAAGCAATACAATGTAGAAAGGTTGGGTTGCTGATATAACTACACTTTAGTTATGGCCACGCAAGCACTCACAAATATAACCACATTGAGAAATTACAAGGCAATCTCGATCAAAACGAAGTTACCTGGCGTAAAACAAGCGGTGTTTTCCACAAAGGCTGCCAGTGAAATTGGGACATAATAAACAATTCAAAAACAATACAGGCATTTTAAATCAAACATTATCCCAAGGCAACATATTGAGAATGGCATTACTTATATAACTCCCTATGCAAAATAATATTATCACAAACAGAATCCAAACAAAAAGACTTGGTGACTTTCGGAAAGTGACAACGTCTTGTATGGACACCCTGCAGCATATCATATAAATTGCTCTCGACAGAGAAAATGAAAACGGTCCTTGGATACCCAATAGAGAGTGAAAAGATAGCCCCAAACAGTGGATCCGACTTGTGATCTTGGACTTGACGACCTCCAAAGTCAAAGGACCGTCAGTTTGGAAGAGTTTCAGTGAAGGTAGTTTAACTATGAACTCGCTTGAAGAAGACGAATACAATAATATAACCAGATTGATTACGTTATATACCGGTGGGAGATTTAGTTCAAACCTTCGAATTTATCCGTACGTACCTACGAAGGTTGGCTTGGCGTTAATGTTCTGAAAAGGCTGACTAGTTGAGTGAGATCATAACATTGTAACCACAAAATATACAGACTAGTCAGTTAATAGAACGTTGCCGTGTGCTGGAAACAACTAGAACTACAACTACCTTAATTAACGATCACCAAATGTTATTCAATATATACAAGCATACGTAAGCTTGTCAGAGAATGCGGAAATTCCCGGAGCACCGAAACAGCTCTTTGTGGAATGTGACGCCCGGTCTGAAGCCGCTGCATCGGTTCAGCCGCGAGGGTTCTCGCTATAAGCTAACCCGCCCGGGCCGTGGATGCCGATGTCAGCGTTAATTGCCTGATGAACGTATGTGTGTGTGCATGTGCGTGTGCGTGTGCATCTGCGTTTCTGCGTGTCTGCGTGTCTGCGTGTCTGTGCGTGCGTGCGTGTGTGCGTGCGTGCGTGCGTACGTACGTGCGTGCGTGCGTGCGTGCGTGCGTGCGTGCATGCGTGTGTGCGTGCGTGCGTGTGCAACGTTACAACCAGGTCCGGAATTAAGAGAGATAGAAGGGAGAATGGGAATTAAGGAAATAGTGGGAATAACGAAGACAGCGGTTTCTCAAAAGTCGTGTGACACTGGTGTGGTGATCCTAGTGAACCTGTCGGATCGTCAACAGTTGTACTTTATCTTAACCACGAGAATAAGAATCGTGTGACACTGGTGTGGTGATCCTAGCGAACGTGTCGTATCGTCAACAGTTGTACTTTATCTTAACCATGAGAATAAGATTCGTGTGAACATTCAACAACCATCTCTCGTTCAACGTCGTTCGTTCGTTCGTTCGTTCGTTCGTTCGTTCGTTCGTTCGTTCGTTCGTTCGTTCGTTCGTTCGTTCGTTCGTTCGTTCGTTCGTTCGTTCGTTCGTTCGATCATTGTTGCGTCAGTTAGTTTGTTATTTCGTTCGTTGTTGCGTCAGTTAACTTGTTATTTCGTTCATTGTTGCGTTAGTTAGTTTGTTATTTCGTTCGTTGTTGCGTCAGTTAACTTGTTATTTCGTTCGTTGTTTCTTTTGTTTTTATTTTGTTTGTTGTTTAGTTTTACTATAAACTGCATAATTCTAAGTTGGAAAGAACATTGATCGACTGATATATTGTTATCTCATTCGTTATCTCGTACGTTGTTTATTTCATACATATAATAGTCGCATCTTACGAAGTCAGTCTCTTTAACTGCTTGAATGAAAACTATACCATTTTAATTCGGACAACTTGTCTGTCTTCGTTAAACAGGTATTTTAAGTCCGAGTAGTTTGCGGTTTGAAAGAAAGTCAAATTCTATTTAATGCACTCATATTTGTTTTTTTTGCCTCACGTCTGAACCGCGAGTGTTTTGAGAGAAAAAATCGCGGTCGATTCAATGAGGTGTCGGTTGTCGTGATGTGGTCTCGCGGGCTTCCTCGACCTATTAGAGTGCGATTAGTCATGACATTGCGACATCGCGTTCTCGCTTCAGTTTGATACTAACGCAGAAGAAATAGCTAGCATTCCGTGTGGCCGAACACAAAGCATTTGGTGTGACGGAATGCTGTGCTTTACTTGTATGCATGTGAGCTGTTTGGAATTTACTCCGTTTAGTGTTATGACACTAGTACATTGTTTAACCATGCATTCCCTGCTCAGCTTCTTCGCGTATGCTGATCCATAATGTTGACAACTTTACAATATAACATTAACTTGAGACTGTGTAACCCTTTCTTGTCTCAGACCCGCCAGTTTTGGCGTGATTTAATTTGTTGCTGGTACATAATTTTAGTGGGACGGTTTAAACGGAGTGCGCGCGTGTGTGTACGTGCATGTATTGTACATGTTGGGGAACGGCGTGCAAAACGCGCCCTCTGCCCAAAACGGGCCCCAGCTGCTTGGCGTTATTGTATTATATACAACAAAATGTGTGGTGGTATTGCTAAGCAATTCACAAATGGGCACTAGTGAACATTGGTCGGAAGCGCGATATGCACATTCAAGGAGATGAGCTCAAAAAGATTGTTTTTCACACTTTTCTCCAAAAATATTAGCACTATTCTCCAAATATCACATTTCCGTTTGTGCGAACTGAAACTGTGGTATACATAAGCCAAAGGAGTGTGTGTGTGTGTGTTTGTGTGCGTGTGTGTGTGTGTGTGTGTGTGCGTGCGTGCGTGCGTGCGTGCGTGCGTGCGTGCGTGCGTGCGTGCGTGCGTGCGTGCGTGCGTGTGCGCATTGTGCAGAGCTTGCATCCATATTTGATGATCAACCAGACGCCGTGAAGTGCGCCCAAAACGGGCCCCTGAGTGGCCCGCTCTGCTAACAGGGGTCCGCTATCGTCGATATGCTGTTGGTACAATACACACACACACCTGCATTTGTAATGTATTATGATATTATCTTATTTTACATATGTAGGGTGTTATAAATTACCCAGTTATACAATAATAATAATAATAATAAAGGTATTAAGCAAAACAATAACATTACTAATATATTTTATATAGCTTCAATACGAGCTGTATCGATACATATTATATTATTATATTATTAATTAATGCACTATACAAGTATATTGTCAAATTGCATTTATCACTAAACCACAATAAAAATAATTCATAGCGACTGTCTCACCTATTATATACTGAAAGAAGTGTAAACTTTATGACAAATATCGCTTAAGGGGCCCGTTTTGTACGTACTTTCCCTACGTGTACAAATCGCGCATTGACGTAAAATACGGAGACTTCGGAACCGCTGAAACGGCTGATTTGTAAAAGTGACGTAACATTAACACGGGCGGATCTAGAGGGTGGATCCAGAAGGTGGATCCAGGAGGTGGATCCAGGGGTGACCATCGGATGGTTTGGCAACCGCGTTTAGTTCGGCGGCAGTTGTTTCCTCAAGAACAGCCTTTTCCCTATCATTCTAATAATAATAAATAATAATAACAATAAATTGTTTCTTTGCAATCGTGAGATTGAATACGATACAAGTCACAATACAACAATACAACAAATATGATACAAGTCGCAATACAGCAATACAACAAATACAACAAATATGATACAAGTCACAATACAACAATACAACAATACAACAAATATGATACAAGTCGCAATACAGCAATACAACAAATACAACAAATATGATACAAGTCACAATACAACAATACAACAAATACAACAAATATGATACAAGTCGCAATACAACAATACAACAAATATGATACAAGTCACAATACAACAATACAAAAAATACAAAAAATATGATACAAGTCACAATACAATAATACAACAATACAACAAATATGATACGAGTCGCAATACAACAATACAACAAATAAAAAAATACGATACAAGTCGCAATACAACAATACAACAATACAACAAATATGATACAAGTCACAATACAACAATACAACAATACAATAAATATGATACAAGTCGCAATACAACAATACAACAAATACAACAAATATGATACAAGTCGCAATACAACAATACAACAAATACAGCAAATATGATACAAGTCATAATACAACAATACAACAATACAACAAATATGATACAAGTCACAATACAACAATACAACAAATATGATACAAGTCACAATACAACAATACAACAAATATGATACAAGTCACAATTCAACAATACAACAAATACAACAAATATGATACAAGTCGCAATACAACAATACAACAAATACAACAAATATGATACAAGTCACAAAACAACAATACAACAAATATGATACGAGTCGCAATACAACAATACAACAAATACAACAAATATGATACAAGTCACAATACAACAATACAACAAATATGATACGAGTCGCAATACAACAATACAATAATACAACAAATACAAAAAATACGACACAAGTCGCAATACAACAATACAACAATACAACAAATATGATACAAGTCACAATACAACAATACAACAAATACAACAAATACAACAAATATGATACAAGTAACAATACAACAATACAACAAATACAACAAATATGATACAAGTCACAATACAACAATACAACAATACAACAAATACAACAAATACAACAAATATGATACAAGTCACAATACAACAAATACAACAAATATGATACAAGTAACAATACAACAATACAACAAATACAACAAATATGATACAAGTCGCAATACAACAATACAACAAATACAACAAATATGATACAAGTCACAATACAACAATACAACAATACAACAAATACAACAAATATGATACAAGTCACAATACAACAATACAACAAATACAACAAATATGATACATGTCACAATACAACAATACAACAATACAACAAATATGATACGAGTCGCAATACAACAATACAACAATACAACAATACAACATATGCAACAAATATGATACAAGTCACAATACAACAATACAACAATACAAAAAATACGATACAAGTCGCAATACAACAATACAACAATACAACAAATATGATACAAATCGCAATACAACAATACAACAAATGCAACAAATATGATACAAATCACAATACAACAATACAACAATTACAACAAATATGATACAAGTCACAATACAACAATACAACAATACAACAATACAACAATACAACAATACAACAAATATGATGCGAGTCGCAATACAGCAATACAACAATACAACAAATACAACACATATGATACAAGTCGCAGTACAACAATACAACAATACAACAAATATGATACAATAAAACGTTAATTTGGTCAAACTAGTACAGTGTACATTTTGTTAGAAAATATGTTAAACAGGCACCAGTTAATGAAGCAGTTCTTGGTTCCGGTTTGTTTTACTTTCGGTCAGGAGTAAAGCGTTCTTCCTTGCCTTCTCTTGTCCTCCGAGTTTAGTTCCACTGGTCAGCAGCTGATATCAGACCTGAGACACTCGCGTTCAGTTGCTAAACCAACCCGTAGAAATAGTTTAGACGGATATACTGTGTGAGAAAACAGACACTGTTGAGAATCGACGTCGTTCTGGACACATATTTTACGACACAAAACAATAACATCATGCAGATCTCGAAGATTAAACAGATCAAAATAAGTCCCATAGTAGGGGAGTAACTATTCTTCTAAGACAAAATCATCAAGAGAAATCAAGTGGTAAAGGTGTTTAATATTAAATCAGTGCTGAAAAGGCCAGAGACATATCAAACAAGGAAACGTTGGGCTATTAATAGACGGTTTATGTCCTAAAATAAGAAAAGCAGAACATCCAATCCTGAGCCTAAAGGATTGTTTGGTGATCCTGAAGGGGGTAGTGGAAATTAATGTTTTTTAGAGCCTGAAGGTGGGATTTTTGACGATCCTCATGGGATGCAATCGGAGGTTTTTGAAGACCGTGAAGGTGGGTTTTTCTGGAGAGTCTCAAGGGGGGGGGGGTCAAATGGTGTGTCTTGAAGAGTCTTAATGGAGATCATATGAAGTTTCTTGAAGAGTCTTAATGGGGATCATATGAAGTTTCTTTGGGAGTCTCAATGGGGATCATATGAAGTTTCTTTGGAAGTTTCAATGGGGATCAAATGGAGTTTCTTTGGGAGTCTCAATGGGGATCAAATGGAGTTTCTTTGGGAGTCTCAATGGGGATCAAATGGAGTTTCTTTGGGAGTCTCAATGGGGATCAAATGGAGTTTCTTTGGGAGTCTCAATGGGGATCAAATGGAGTTTCTTTGGGAGTCTCAATGGGGATCAAATGGAGTTTCTTTGGGAGTCTCAATGGGGATCAAATGGAGTTTCTTTGGGAGTCTCAATGGGCTCAAATGGAGTTTCTTGGAGAGTCTCAAGGTGGTGCAATTGGAGGTGTTTCTGTAGAGATATAAGGCGAGTGCAATTGGAGATTATTTGGACACTCTCAAGGGGTGTAGTTCAAGGTGTTTGGTTATCTTTAAAAAAGTTGAACGCCACCGCGGAAAAAATATTCACCAATATGTAGGAAAGGAGAGTGCATGTTGTAGGAAAGGGGAGTATATGTTGCAGGAAAGGGGAGTACATGTTGTAGGAAAGGGAGTACATGTTGTAGGAAAGGGGAGTGCACGTTGTAGGAAAGGGGAGTGCATGTTGTAGGAAAGGGGAGTGCATGTTGTAGGAAAGGGGAGTACATGTTGTAGGAAAGGGGAGTACATTTTGTAGGAAAGGGAAGTGCATGTTGTAGGAAAGGGGAGTACATGTTGTAGGAAAGGGGAGTGCATGTTGTAGGAAAGGGGAGTGCATGTTGTAGGAAAGGGGAGTGCATGTTGTAGGAAAGTGGAGTACATGTTGTAGGAAAGGGGAGTGCATGTTGTAGGAAAGAGGAGTGTATGTTGTAGGAAAGGGGAGTGCATGTTGTAGGAAAGGGGAATGCATGTTATAAGAAAGGGGAGTGCATGTTGTAGGAAAGGGGAGTGTGCATGTTGAATGTCACTGCGGAAAAAATATTCACCAGCATATTCAAAATAAATATTCAACAGTCAACAGCAACCCTTAATTTCGTTCCGGCGCCAGTTTACTCTTTATTCACCACCATCGCCATTGTGATACCCCATATACACAACCACAGCCATCGCGCCATTTTACCCAATATACATCACCATCGCGCCAGTTTAGCCCGTTTACACCAACATCGCCATCGCGTCAGTTTACCCCGTATACACCACCATTCCTAAAAAAGTCAAGCAGATCTGTTTTGACTTTTGAAAGGTGCAAAACCAAGCATACATATACAAGCATACATAAAACCATACATATATATATATATATAAATTATATATATATATATATATATATATAATTATATATATACATATACTCACGGAGTGCATCTCGAAGATATATGTAATATAATAAAAGAAACACCAATGCACGGGTACTGAGTTAGCGTTAGCCTGTTTGCGTGCGTGCGTGCGTGTGCGCGTGCGCGTGCGCGTGCGCGTGCGCGTGCGCGTGCGCGTGCGTGTGCGTGTGCGTGTGCGTGTGCGTGTGCGTGTGAGTGTGCGTGTGCGTGTGCGTGTGCGTGTGCGTGTGCGTGTGCGTGTGCGTGTGCGTGTGCGTGTGCGTGTGCGTGTGCGTGTGCGTGTGCGTGCGTGTGTGTGCCTGCGTTTTGTCCCTATAGCGCTTGTTGTTTTTAGGAAATTGGGACACCTTTTTCAGGGTCTGAATCTGTTCGTGGTTCATTTGTTCCTGAGCATATCCTCACACACACACACACACACACACACACACACACACACACACACACACACACACACACACACACACACACACACACACACACACACACACACACACACACATACACACACAAACATACGCACGCACGCTCACACGCGCGCGCGCGCGCACACGCACACGTGCGCACACATACACACACGCACTCACACACACACACACGCTCACGCTCACGCTCACACACGCACACACGCACTCACGCACACACGCACTCACGCACACACGCACAAGCGCACACGCGCACACGCGCACACGCGCACACGCGCACACGTGCACAAGCGCACACGCGCACACACGCACATACACACGCACATACACGCGCACAGAGATAGAGAGAGAGAGAAACAGGGAAAAAATATTTATAAAAAATACACTGATTTTTTTCGTAACGAAACAAGAAGTCTAACAGTGTCATGACCCCCAGAGGCACCTTGGCACAGGTCAAAATGTCGCCTCGATTACCCAGGCGCCGTGAGTTGGCGCCACCATACGCGGAACGTTGGATGTTGGACGAAGACTCGAAACGGCTACAAAATACGTACAACTGCGGGTGTGAAACCGGCTACAAGGGGCAAATTGTACTTTCAAATGTGACAGGAAACCATCAAAGCCAGATTAGAATTTCATTGTATATAATCAATTATGAGATACATTTTATTAGTTTATACCATCCATATGAAATCAAGAATAAATTTAATTTTTATTGAAACAAGTGATATCCCCAAATAAAAAATAATATTTAATTTGGCATGCGTGCCACCGGCCACTTGGCCACCGCGTGTATGGTGCCTCGGTCTAAGATAAGTCAACATTCACCAGCGGCTTCTGGGCCAGACATTCTTCTTGGTGCGCTCAAAGAAGCGAGCGAGTGTCTAACCAGCGAGACCATCGTCTTGACGGCGTTTTGTTAAACATCAAGTTTTTTTAGTAAGCAACACGGTGATTTAACATCCAACTATCGTTTATAGCATCGTTGCCCCGTATTAAATGTGGTAGTTCCTCGTTCGTTCGTTCGTTCATTCGTTCGTTCGTTCGTTCGTTCGTTCGTTCGTTCGTTCGTTCGTTCGTCCGTTCGTTCGTTCGTTCGTTCGCTTGTTTATTCGTTCGTTCGTTCGTTAGTTCGTTCGTTCCTTCGTCCGTTCGTTCGTTTGCAAATATGTTTTCCTTCCGCATAATATTATATCCCAGTCGATCGCATTGTGTAACATGAAAGAAAATTATCATCTTCGGGCGATAGCTTTTTGACTTCGCAATACATGTATAGTAGGCCCCCTACATTAAAGTGGCGTGGTGTTTCGAAGATAGTCGCAGTTGATCTAATCAGTGCCGTTTGTTGATTTCGTTTGGTGTTAGTATGTCGTGCTCCTGCGAACCGCCGTGATTGCTGAGTGAGCAATAATATTAGTCAGGCTTTGTTATATACTTCGTATTCCGTGGGACGGCGTGTTGTTTCTTTAAATAAACTATTGCGATTTCCGACGTAGTGACTACACACAATTGTATCTAATTGTAACGTTTGAAATTGAGACAATATGACCATTAATGTGTCGTGACAGTGTCGTTTTAGCATACATTAATCTGGCAAAATGGTTGCTATAGCGCTTATACAATTGTCAGTAGGTTCTGGAGTACATAGGGCAACGACTTGTTTATTATTATTATAGTAATAATAATAATTATAGTAATAATAATAATAATTATTATTATTGCACCAATTGTGTAATATGTTGTTCTACCTATTTCCAATTCATTAATATATATATATATATATATATATATATATATATATATGGGAATGGCTACTTAATGATATGGGGGTAAGCAAATGTTTGCAGGAATGTTCGCGGCGTAACGCTGTCCTTGATAAATACTCAAGATGTATAGACGTCGTATTTTTAATGATGACAGAAAATGTTAGTTGTTAAGTTATGTCAGACTGTGACGCTAAATGCGGTATATGCGTGGTTGAACGTTGCCTAGTGAAATAAAGATGGTGTTGGATTAAGCAGGTCTGTCTGCTAGGGGTAAAGTGTAAAGCCCTTTCACCGGTCGAAGGGAGTGCATATACCATGTTATATAAGAACTAACATTAATGTTATTAACCTGTTTACCTTATCAGCGCTGAGTGCAAACCCGAAGAACGGTCGTTGATACACTGCACCCGCTTTCCGAGGAAACAATTCTAAGTATTTTAGATAGACGGATAAGGAAACTTGCAGTGAGCCGACACCGCGAACTTCGGGGAACAAAACGGAAGAGCGAGACGACGGCAATGCCGGGACACGTCTTATAAACAAACCTTCGACCATTCCTTGTCGGGACGTCGTTTGAGTGACAACGGCTCGAAACTCGATCGGCTATCAACACAAAGCAGGCGTCTTGGCGAGTGAAGCAGGGTGGGTTGTATGAGCACTTTGCGGTTTCATGGGTGGTTGTTCATGCTTTGGAACAAAACGTTGAGGAATTCAAACGTTTGGTGCATTGGAGAATATTAATTACACAAATGTCTGCAGGAATATCGCAAATGGCGATCCGTCTATAAACAATGTAGTTGTTTATTTACCTGTATGTGCACGTGTATGCGTGCGCACATGTATTCTCCCTACATTACGTGTATGTGCACGTGTATGCGTGCGTACATGTATTATCCCTACATTACGTGTATGTGCACGTGTATGCGTGCGTACATATATTCTCCCTACATTACACGCATGTGCACGTGTATGCGTGCGCACATATATTCTCCCTACATTACATGCACGTACACGTGTATGCGTGCGCACATATGGGATAGGAGCCTCAATTCAAACTTCTTTTTCGCTCATCGCATATCAAATTCATTTTGTGAAAAGCACACCTACCCAGTGCCCACTACAGCACCGGCTCGTTTGTGCAACCTTTTTATGTAATTTTAATGAAATAATCAGACAAACTACTGACTTATTTAATGGTTGGCCAAACATTAATTCAAGTGATCCTCAAAATTGGAATATTTACGTGAATGCGTGGTGCGTTATGTGAATGCGTGGTGCGATTACGCCGTGTTTATGTGTTGACGTTCTTTCCTCTCTTGAAAACCACGTGGCCGACAAATTCATTGATTTGAAGGTTTATTAACCTATCCATCACATGACCTGTTGCCTAACAAAACCTCCGTCAAGCCATCAAAAAATCGATGCCGAACACGTGGGGCGTTCGTGTATTCAGCTGCATATTTGTTGTTGAAAGTCTGGCCTCAACAAACGTGTTTCATTGTCACAACAACATAAGGTAACGTTGTTGATGTGATAACTGTGGGCGGCAATGTTTGACTTATGATATGTCATGCAGCAATAGTAACGCAATCCACGTATATAATCGTTATCAACGTTGGTGGCAACGTTAAAGTTTGACGAAGGTCGCGCGTAAAATGTTGATAGTGATGTACGCAAACCGCGATATGCTGGATATATGTATGTATCTACAGCATCCATTTGTGATGGCTTGACGGAGGTTTTGCTAGGAACAGGTCACGTGACTGATAGGTCAATAGTCAGCCTAGCAACTGACTTCAGTCAATTACCAGATGTGACAACCAAAGTCAGTTCCTTCGACCTTACCCCGTATACACCACCATCGCATCGCATCTATTAAACACCAAAGAACAGATGTGACAACCAAAGTCAGTTCCTTCGACCTTACCCCGTATACACCACCATCGCATAGCATCTATTAAACACCAAAGAACCGATGTGACAACCAAAGTCAATTCCTTCGACCTTACCCCGTATACACCACCATCGCATAGCATCTATTAAACACCAAAGAACCGATGTGACAACCAAAGTCAGTTCCTTCGACCTTACTCCGTATACACCACCATCGCATAGCATCTATTAAACACCAAAGAACCGATGTGACAACCAAAGTCAATTCCTTCGACCTTACTCCGTATACACCACCATCGCATAGCATCTATTAAACACCAAAGAACCGATGTGACAACCAAAGTCAGTTCCTTCGACCTTACTCCGTATACACCACCATCGCATAGCATCTATTAAACACCAAAGAACCGATGTGACAACCAAAGTCAATTCCTTCGACCTTACCCCGTATACACCACCATCGCATCGCATCTATTAAACACCAAAGAACCGATGTGACAACCAAAGTCAATTCCTTCGACCTTACCCCGTATACACCACCATCGCATCGCACCTATTAAACACCAAAGAACCGATGTGACAACCAAAGTCAATTCCTTCGACCTTACCACGTATACACCACCATCGCATCGCATCTATTAAACACCAAAGAACCGATGTGACAACCAAAGTCAATTCCTTCGACCTTACCACGTATACACCACCATCGCATCGCATCTATTAAACACCAAAGAACTGATGTGACAACCAAAGTCAATTCCTTCGACCTTACCCCGTATACACCACCATCGCATCGCACCTATTAAACACCAAAGAACCGATGTGACAACCAAAGTCAATTCCTTCGATCTTACCACGTATACACCACCATCGCATCGCATCTATTAAACACCAAAGAACTGATGTGACAACCAAAGTCAATTCCTTCGACCTTACCCCGTATACACCACCATCGCATCGCATCTATTAAACACCAAAGAACCGATGTGACAACCAAAGTCAATTCCTTCGACCTTACCCCGTATACACCACCATCGCATCGTATCTATTAAACACCAAAGAACCGATGTGACAACCAAAGTCAATTCCTTCGACCTTACCCCGTATACACCACCATCGCATCGCACCTATTAAACACCAAAGAACCGATGTGACAACCAAAGTCAGTTCCTCTGACCTATTAAACACCAAAGAACCGTTTTTGCGAAGGGCTAAACGGGTTGAGGAAGCCGCTTTGAGAATATCAACCCTAACCCTAAGCACCTAACTCCTCGACCTTGCGAAGGGCTAAACGGGTTGAGGAAGCCGCTTTGAGAATACCAATCCTAACCCTCGACCTTGCGAAGGGCTAAACGGGTTGAGAAAGCCGCTTTGAGATACCAATTACAACAAAGTCTCCGCGAGACAATTCTAAGTGAACTATTGGCGCGCGCTTCGATGAACCAAAACATTGGACAAACATAGTCGCGTACAAAGCTTATTTACGACCCTATACCGAGTTTCGCCCCATAAACCGCATGACAAAGAAACGAAACGGACTTGTTTTCGATGCGGTTTGTCCGCGTTCGTAATTAGTCGGTCGATTCGGGAATCATTAGGACATTTCACAATATCAAATCGCAATGAGACGCGGCCGTGATGTCAGAAAGTCGCCGTCTGCAAGCGCGTCTTTGCAGGTGTTGCGTTTGATATCGAGGGCTGCGACTGGAGGTTCTTTGTGCGGTCAGGAGCCTCGACCGAACAGTTTCATTTGGCTTTCTTAACAAAGGCGTCTCGGTGGCCTCGTAGCGTCCCGCTGGCGGAACATTAATAAAATCAATAACGAATACAGACCTGGACGTTTGTTGCAAGCACTGATAGCATCCGCATCACTTAGCTCACACTAAATTAGCATAATTACAAGGGTTTGACGAGTGGTCGAGGGTCCACCACGTGACCCTGGGGAACTTTCTTGGCAACCTGCCGATATCAGTTCAGTCCGGGAATTCTACAGTTGTTAAACGCGCGGTACTCGGCGTCCGTGTGTGGACTTGGGTGCGAGTTGACGGTCACAATGAGTCATGCAACGTGAACTCGGTCACAATGAGTCATGCAACGTGAACACGATCACAATGAGTCATGCAACGTGAACACGATCACAATGAGTCATGATACGTGAGCACGTTCGAACGGAAGCGCGTCGGTTGGCTACCAGCTCCGCGATCGAGTCGGGTCAGGTTCGATACCCGTCTTCATAATCATACAGACACGTTAATAAAAGCGGACAGTGCACTGTTAATTTGCCCGCTGAGATTCATGCCAAATGTGAGTCAGACAGTTCCTCTCGGTGCGCAATTTGACGAATCGATCTTTACGATCGCCCTCTATACGCATGTGCGCATCGCTTTTTGTCATTCCACCAACCAGTAGTGATGTCAATAGAGCCTCATCTGGCGTCCTAAATGGCCCTGTCTTCACATCGGGGATCCACCCACCATGCACTGTCACATACGCCCACACAATCTGATGGTCTACACGAATTACAATGGTTCCCATGCCTTACTCGGTTTATATATATATATATATATATATATATATATATATATATATATATATATATATATACACATATATATATATACACACAGTCTCAAAAAACATTGGCACACGATCTAATATATATATATATATATACAGCTGTATATATATATATTCATAAATATATATATATATAAACCGAGTAAGGCACACATATATATATATATATACAGTCTCAAAAACATTGGCACACGATCTATATATATATATATATATATGTATATATGTATATATATATATATATTAGATCGTGTGGCAATGTTTTTGAGACTGTATATATATATCTACTTCTTCTTCCCCTTGCTCCCTTGCGGGGTGGGGTTGGTAGCTTCTTCCACTTTTCTTGTCAGTTCTTTCCACCTCTCTCTCTCTCGTCCGTAATTGCCATCCATTCATGGCTGTTCACGCCAGCCCTCCCCAGGTCTCGTTTTATGCTCTCGTTCCATCTCAGCTTTGGTCTTCCTCTCCTTCGTCTGCCACCCTCTTCTACTTTCCACGCTCTTTTCGCCAGTCTGTCTTCACCCATTCTATATACATGTCCCGCCCATCTCATTCTGTTACCGGCTACTTTCCTCTTTAAGTGTTTTTTCATTCCAATCTCCTCTCTCAATTCCAAATTGTTTTCTGACACCTGTAGTTTCTCCTCCTGTCTCTCTGTCGGTGGCAGTGTTCCCAACTCACATATACAGGCTGGTACAACGCAGGCTTCTAACACTTTTCCTTTCAGTTGTTTCTTCAGTTTTCTGTCCCACATAATGCCTTCTATCCTCTTCCATGCTGCTGCTCCTGCTTGCACCCTCCTCTGTATTTCTTTACTACTCCTTCCATCCTCACACACTGTACCGCCCAGGTATACAAAGCTGTTCACTTGTTTAATGGTCTTTCCGTCAATAACTTCACGCAGATCTACCTCCTGTTCACCTATCCACATTACTTCAGTCTTCTCCAGATTCATTCGGAGGCCGTGTTTTGTGAAGGTGTCACTCCATTCTTGTAAAGCTTTCTGTAGTTCATCTTTGTTATCAGCCACCACTGCTAGGTCGTCTGCGTACAGTATCTTCTTAAGTTCTTCCTGCTCCGATATCTTTCCACTGTTCAGGTTCATCACCATAATGAAAAGCAGGGGACTGTTTTTAAATTGTCTCTTCTTCTTAATAATTTGTCTGATGACAAACAATCCATCATCTGTTCCTCTCCCTTTCCTAAATCCCAGCTGATTCTCTCCGATTTTGCTCTTCACTGTAAGCCTCACCCTAGCATCCAGTATCCTTTCCAACAATTTCAGGGCTTGGCTCAATAATGTGATGCCTCTGTATCTCCCTGGGCCATGGATGTCCCCTTTCCCCTTCCATATCGGCACAATCACTCCTCTTCGCCACTCTGTAGGTATCTCTCCTGCTGTGGAGCACGCATTAAACAGCCTCGTCAGCCACTTGATTCCAACTAGTCTGTTTGCTTTCACCATTTCCACTGAGAGTTCATCCACTCCTACAGCCTTTCCAGTTTTCATCTTCTTTACTGCTTTCTCCACCTCTTCTTCTGTTGTTGTCCTCACCTCCAGCTCTCTCCTTACGGTATGAGGTATCTCTATCTCATATTCTTCCTCCGGATTTAGTGGTTTCTTGAAGTACTCCTCCCAAACACCCAACACTTGTTTTGCTCCAGTGACCAGTGTCCCGTCGCTTATCTTCATTGCTGATGTTCGCATAGTATCTTTGCTGTCTCTGTCTCTATCCGTGGCAAGTTTGAAGATCAGTTTTTTCCCTCCATCTTCTTCAATCTTATCACATAATTCCTGCTGTTTACCATCTCTTGCTTTAGCAACTGCCTTATTTGCTGCCTTCTTCTTCTCTCGGTACTTCTGCTTCAACCTTGTCTTTTCTTCATCATCCGCTTCTTCCAAACATTTCAGTGCCTCCTTTTTTTCTCGTATTGCTTGTTTAACTTTCTGGTTCCACCACCACTGTAATTTCTTCTTTCGACTTTGTGTCGGCTTTCCTGATGTTCGGCCACATATCTCCTCAGCTGTTCTAACAAAGCCTTCCTTTTTGATTCCACATCCTTCCTTTGTTCTTGGAATAGCCTGAACTTCCTCTCTACTTTGGTTTTGTATTGGGCCATCACCTCTCCTTCACATTTCCACCATTTTATTACCTGTCTTTGTTTCTACCTTCCCTGTTTGCCTCTTCCTATCCACATTTCATAAACCACTGGTTTATGTTGGCTTGTTATATGCTCTCCTGCCAGAACTTTGCAGTCCCTAACCTTGTTCAACTGGCTGCTTCTAACAATCAGCAGATCTATTTATGTTCTGTTGTTTCCACTTCTGTATGTGATCTTATGTGATTCCTTCTTCTGAAAGAAGGAGTTTACCACCACTAGCTGATTTCTGCTTAGCATCTCGACCAGATCTTGTCCCTCTCTGTTTCTCGTTCCATATTCGTACTTTCCTAAGGTCTCCTCACTGTTCTGCCTCTTTCCTACATGTGTATTAAGATCACCTGTCACAACCAGCATTGTCTCCGGCTCCACATGCCCAATAGTTTCTTCCAGGTTGTTTCGGAATGCATCCTTGTCTTCTTGAGTTCTCCCTGTCTGTGGTGCGTAGACCGATAGTACGCACATCATCTCTCCACCAACTAACATCCACACTGCAATTATCCTGTCTTCCCATCGTTCCACCCTGATGACTTCCTTGCTGTATTCCTCCGTCATAATCACTCCCACTCCATTCGTCCTACCATCTCCCCCTGCATGCAGCATCTTAAACCCATCTCCCAGGTCCACTGCCCGGTCCCCTTTCCACTTGGTTTCTTGTACCCCCATCACTGACAGTTGCCGCCTCTTCATTAGCTCCACCACCTCCACTCGTTTCCCCGTCATTGTTCACACATTGAGAGTGGCAAACTGGACTTCGCATGAGAGTCGATGCCGGCTGTTCGACCCTCCAGGTCTTCGCTGATTTCTCGCTGGTGCCTGAGTCCCAGCGCGTCGGTTCCCCCGCACGCGGTAGCCAATCTCGTAATTACTAAGTGACATAACATGTAATTGAGGTCATTTATTGGAGCCACATGGCGCTGCCCAGTCTGACCCATGTGGTGGGTTTGTCTTCCAGGTTTTCCTTCCCGTAGGTCAATGTTTTCCATGACTAGTGGACTTGATCTGCCCATGGTTTGAAGTCAGAGTTTTCCTTCTCCTAGACCCACTGCCTGTCAAGGCTAATGAGTTGGGTCTACCCAGGTTTTTAAATCAGAGTTGTCCCTCTCCTAGATCCCTAGCATGTTAGCCTGGGGCCGTTAGGTGTCCAATTACCGCAGTGTACCACAAGGAGATCATGCTAGAGTGTTGTCTATGGAGAGGCTATGTACCAGCAGGGGAGGCTTACGCACTCATGTCCCTTTTTGCTCCTGAGAAGGGGCTAGCTGGCGGTCGCAACTGAAAGTGAGAGCGAGAAGCGCATGCACTACAAGCTACTCACTACACTGCGACACTAGACGCATCCCACAGACCTGTATATATATATATATATATATATACATATATACGGTCTCATATATATATATATATATATATACATATATATACATTTAGACAGTCTCATATGTGTGTTTGTATGTGTGTGTGTGTGTGTGCGTGCGTGCGTGCGTGTGTGTGTGTGTGTGTGTGTGTGCGTGCGTGTGTGTGTGTGTGTGTGTGTGTGTGTGTGTGTGTGTGTGTGTGTGTGTGTGTGTGTGTGTGTGTGTGTGTGTGTGTGTGTGTGTGTGTGTGTGTGTGTGTGTGTGTGTGTGTGTGTGTGTGTGTGTGTGTGTGTGTGTGTGTGTGTGTGTGTGTGTGTGCGTGCGTGTGTGTGTGTGTGTGTGTGTGTTAGATCGTGTGTCAATGTTGTTGAGACTGTATATATATATACTAATATATATATATATATACAGTCTCAAAAACATTGACACACGATCTAACACCCAAGCGGATAATTGCGTGTCCACAAGATATTTGATATTATAATTTATTATCCTTTGTCAGCCTTCCACAATGTAGGCCTTTGCAAGCAGCAACCTTAATATGACGTATTTCCTATTTATGACGGAATTATGTACAACTGCATGTGTAAAAAACACCACGCAGTTGGTTGTTTTGAACAGTGTTAGTGCAGGTACAACAGTAAGACTCAGTTCAACCAACACACGTACACACGTACGTATGCGTGTCATCGCATAACGTACGTGACGCACGGGTCAGGCGTACACACGTTGCCTATGTGACTCGCGTCACGCACCAGCGGTCGACGCGACTTTTCGGCCATCGTGAAAAGACGTGTAGATAAATGATCCAGTCGACAAATTAAAACTGTCGACAAATTAAAACTTAAAATTAAAATAATCATAATAGTAATAACACAATTTTATTAGCAACTCGACTGAGTTGGATTCACAGTATACAATAAAAAACAACTAATACATTGAAACGTCATACAGTATTAATACACTGAAATGTCATACCCTTCATTCGTTATTGGCAGTTGTGTAATCCCCATGGTATAAAATAGTTACGGTATATGTTTGTTCGGGTTATTGGCAAAGGGTACATATTACGCTGTCTGATGTCATATTTGGTATGCCTTTTGTCAGGCAGCAAATGGTTTAATCTGTGTGTACTAACTTTAATTTTATAGAAATATTTTTTGACAAAAGCAGTTCCGTCTTGCTTTCAATGTCTACAATTTAACATACCTGAGTATCTCAGCGTAACTTATTGCAGGAAAAATACACTTTAATGCTCTTTTTTTGTATAATTTCAATATTGTCAGATAAATATTGTGGCAAGTTAGTGTGCCATACAGGGCATGCATATTCTAATACAGGTCTCACAACACTGACATATTATAGTGACCAGATCATTCTGGCTAATTCCTACTCGCTTTAACTGATACAACATGTACAGTCGTTTCCCGGCCTTTTTCACAATATTTTCTACATGTTTATTCCATGTCAGATCCTGTGAAATTGTAACACCTACAAGTTTGACACGGTCTACTTGATCTACATCTTTTCCATCGATCTTTATATTCGGGATAGTGTTTCGAAAATTGCGGTCTTGTGCAAAACAGATGATCATCTCTTTTGATTTTCCTGAATGTATTTTCATATCATTCTGTTCTGTCCACCTAGCGGCAACGTCAATCGATTCTTGTATAACATATACACCCTTTCTATCGCATACTTCGAACAATGGACTGTCATCTATATACTTATATAATGGAACAGGCGTTTCTAAATCATTTATGTAGACTAGGAAACATTTAGGTCCAGACAGTGTTCCTTGTGGTACTCCCCCATTGGGGTGATCAGAATGCAAATATTAATTTCCTATTTTTACTTGTTGAGTTCTGTCCAATATAAATGTTGCCATCCATCTTATAATATGTGAAGGCAAACCATACAACTGTAGGTTTTCTAGTAACAAATGATGATTAATGAGGTCGACATAAGAATCCAATTTATCAGATGCCTCATACCATTTGTGTACCATTTCGACAAGACGTCTGTTGTGGAAGTTCCACTAATTCCACCAAATTGCTTAGCATCAATTTCTCCTTCAATTGTGTCATCCACCCATTTCATTATTTAGCAGCTATTGGAGTTAGTGATATTGGTCTAATATCGTTTTCAATCGACATAAGTGGGTTTGTTTTTGGTAACAGTATTATGTTGGCCATTTTCCATTCCATAGGGAATACTCCTTCTCTTAGAGACTTGTTAAAGATAGCAGTTAATGGAGGAGCGAGGACGTTTGCGTGATTTCTTAACCCCCATACAAGAATGTTATCAAGCCCAGTAGCCTCGTTCACCTTAACATTTTGTAAAACTTTGAAAGTAGTCATTAAACTGATGACATACAGATCTGGCAGTTCCTCGTTTACTGTGAACATTTTGTGATCTTTATTTAAACGAGGTAAATGTAAATGTTCACTTACAGATACAAAAAAAACTCGTTCATTCTACTGGCTAGTATTGCACAATCACCATTCGTTGTTCTGTTAGCAAGACCTTGCATGCAGGAATTGTCATTTGTTTTAAGTCCCATTATTTATTTCATATTTTCCACCAATCGTGGGAACCTAATTCATTCAGTGCTTCATTGTGTTTGATAAAAATTGTACTTAAGTCTCGAAGCGGCGCGGTTAACCTTATTACGCAATATTTTTGCTTGGTTCAAATCATCACTCATGTGAACGCGCTGTCTTTTACGCACTAATGCTCTAAACCAGTCCGTATTCCATGGTTTATCAGCTATGTGCCGCGTCACGACCTTATGTTTGTCGATACAAACTCGTCATGACTTCTCTGCTCTGTGATGTTGACATTTGGTGGTGCGTACTTTCTAATGTTGTTACGGACAAGTGGACAAGAGGAACCTCGTCAGTACGGTTACTATAGTTACCGATGGACGTGCCCAAATTAATGCGGTTGCACTGCACACAAAACAACAACGAAAGTAAATAGTTTATGAACCAGGTCTAGACATAACAAGCCACCAACATTACAACTTTAAGAGTAAGATACTATTAAGACACCGCTGCACCGTTGGCGTCCTGTACGGGGTGAAACGTTATACAACAAGAACCTAGATAGTTTCACAACCTCACATTGTTTGCACATCCGACAGAAAATCATATAATATTGCGTGTAATTATGCACCTTTCTTCCACTTGTTCAGAATATGTTGCGGCGTTACTGCAGAAGAAATCGTGATCACAAACATATTGAATACTTAATGACACAATACGTTACCAATGTGCTGCAAACGTGTTGTCCAAATCACACACCTCACAAAAACGTGTATAGTGTACAGGACTTTCACCACAAGAAAATACCTATATTCTTCTTAAAAATTCAAATACGTGTTTCCGATTTCGAAACACACCACCATTGCCGGCTGAGTACAATGACTTCATTGCAAATAAACTCACTGAAATCAGCTAACTCGTATTCTGTTTAGCACTTAATGATCTAACCCATGATCGGAAACCTTGTGCATGTATTCCTGCTTAACACGAAAGTCAAAACATTGTCTCACCCATAACATACACTTTGGATCGGTTAACTGTGCGTGGTCAGACCCCGTTAAAACCACATGGCATCAACACGTAACAGACGAAGATGATTACCTATCAAACGTCACGGTGTGCGGGGAATGTGGGTCCGTGCGGTGCGTGCGTGCGTGCGTGCGTGCGTGCGTGCGTGCGT
>CM034538.1:67411794-67434560 GCA_020002185.1 Paraescarpia echinospica
TGTTACACATGGAAACACATCTACACTGAGACCGCTTCAATCCAGTTGTAACACATGGACACACATCTACACTGTGATCGCTTCTATCCACTGGTTACACATGGACACACATCTACACTGAGATCGCTTCTATCCACTTGTTACACATGGACACACATATACACTGAGTCCGCTTCTATCCAATTTTAGACATGGACACACATCTACACTGAGACCGCTTCTATCCACTGGTTACACATGGACATACATCTACACTGAGATCGCTTCTATCCACTGGTTACACGTGGACACACATCTACACTGAGATCGCTTCTATCCACTTGTTACACATGGACACCCATCTACACTGAGACCGCTTCTATCCACTTGTTACACGTGGACACACATCTACACTTAGAACGTTTCTATCCACTTGTTACACATGGACACACATTTACACTGAGACCTCTTCTATCCACTTGTTACACATGGAAACACATCTCCACTATGACCGCTTCTATCCACTGATTACACATAGACACACATCTACACTGAGACCGCTTCTATCAACTTGTTACACATGGACATACATATACACTGAGACCGCTTCTATCCACTTGTTACACATGGACACACATCTACATTGAGACCGCTTCTATCCACTTGTTGCACATGGACACACATCTACACTGACACCGGTTCTATCCACCTGTTACACATGGACACTCATCTACACTGAAACCAGTTCTATCCACTTGTTACACATGGACACACATCTACAGTGAAACCGCTTCTATTCACTTGTTACATATTGACACACATCTACACCGAGACCGCTTCTATCCACTTGTTACACATGGAAACACATCTACACTGAGACCGCTTCTATCCACTTGATACACATGGACACACATCTACACTGAGACCACTTCTATTCTCTTGTTACACATGGACACACATCTACACTGAGACCGTTTCTATCCACTTGTTACACATGGACACACATCAACACTGTGAACGCTTCTATCCACTTGTTACTCATGGACACACATCTACACTGTGACCGCTTCTATCCTCTTGTTACACATGGACAAACATCTACACTGAGACCGCTTCTAATCACTTGTTACACCTGGACACACATCAACACTGTGACCGCTTATATCCACTTGTTACACATGGACACACATCTACACTGTGACCGCTTATATCCACTTGTTACACATGGACACACATCTACACTGAGACCGCTTCTATCCACTTGTTACGCATGGACACACATCTACACTGAGACCGTTTCTGTCCAATTGTTACACATGGACACACATCTACACTGAGACCGCTTCTATCCACTGGTTACACATGGACACACACCAACAATGAGACCGCTTCTATCCACTTGTTACACATGGACACACATATACACTGAGACCGCTTCTATCCACTTGTTACACATGGACACACATCTATACTGAGACCGTTTCTATCCACCTGTTACACATGGACACTCATCTACACTGAAACAGGTTCTATCCACTTGTTACACATGGACACACATCTACACTGAAACCGCTTCTATCCACTTGTTACATATTGACACACATATACACTGAGACCGCTTCTATCCACTTGTTACACATGGAAACACATCTACACTGAGACCGCTTATATCCACTTGATACACATGGACACACTCCTACAATGAGACCGCTTCTATCCACTTGTTACACATGTACACACATATACACTGAGATCGCTTCTATCCACTTGTTACACATGGACACACATCTACACTGAGACCGCTTCTATCCACTTGTTACACATGGACACACATCTACACTGAGACCGCTTCTATTACTTGTTACACCTGGACACTCATCTACACTGTGACCGCTTATATCCACTTGTTACACATGGACACACATCTACACTGTGACCTCTTATATCCACTTGTTACACATGGACACACATCTACACTGAGACCGCTTCTATCCTCTGGTTACACATAGACACACAACTACACTGAGACCGCTTCTATCCACTTGTTACACATGGACACACATCTACACTGAGACCGTTTCTATCCACTTGTTACACATGGACACACATCTACACTGAGACCGCTTCTATCCACTTGTTACACCTGGACACACATCAACACTGTGACCGCTTATATCCACTTGTTACACATGGACACACATCTACACTGTGACCGCTTATATCCACTTGTTACTCATGGACACACATATACACTGTGACCGCTTATATCCACTTGTTACACATGGACACACATCTACACTGAGACTGCTTCTATCCACTTGTTACACATGGACACACATCTACACTTAGACCGTTTCTATCCACTTGTTACACATGGACACACATTTACACTGAGACCTCTTCTATCCACTTGTTACACATGGAAACACATCTACACTGAGACCGCTTCAATCCAGTTGTAACACATGGACACACATCTACACTGTGACCGCTTCTATCCACTGGTTACACATGGACACACATCTACACTGAGATCGCTTCTATCCACTTGTTACACATGGACACACATATACACTGAGTCCGCTTCTATCCACTTTTAGACATGGACACACATCTACACTGAGACCGCTTCTATCCACTGGTTACACATGGACATACATCTACACTGAGATCGCTTCTATCCACTGGTTACACGTGGACACACATCTACACTGAGATCGCTTCTATCCACTTGTTACACATGGACACACATCTACACTGAGACCGCTTCTATCCACTTGTTACACGTGGACACACATCTACACTTAGACCGTTTCTATCCACTTGTTACACATGGACACACATTTACACTGAGACCTCTTCTATCCACTTGTTACACATGGAAACACATCTCCACTATGACCGCTTCTATCCACTGATTACACATAGACACACATCTACACTGAGACCGCTTCTATCAACTTGTTACACATGGACATACATATACACTGAGACCGCTTCTATCCACTTGTTACACATGGACACACATCTACATTGAGACCGCTTCTATCCACTTGTTGCACATGGACACACATCTACACTGAGACCGGTTCTATCCACCTGTTACACATGGACACTCATCTACACTGAAACCAGTTCTATCCACTTGTTACACATGGACACACATCTACAGTGAAACCGCTTCTATTCACTTGTTACATATTGACACACATCTACACCGAGACCGCTTCTATCCACTGGTTACACGTGGACACACATCTACACTGAGACCGCTTCTATCCACTTGTTACACATGGACACACATCTACTCTGAGACCGCTTCTATCCACTTGTTACACATGGACACACATCTACACTGTGACCGCTTATATCCACTTGTTACACATGATCACACATCTACACTGTGACCTCTTATATCCACTTGTTACACATGGAAACACATCTACACTGAGACCGCTTCTATCCACTTGATACACATGGACACACATCTACACTGAGACCACTTCTATCCACTTGTTACACATGGACACACATCTACACTGAGACCGCTTCTATCCACTTGTTACACATGGACACACATCAACACTGTGACCGCTTCTATCCACTTGTTACTCATGGACACACATCTACACTGTGACCGCTTCTATCCTCTTGTTACACATGGACAAACATCTACACTGAGACCGCTTCTAATCACTTGTTACACCTGGACACACATCAACACTGTGACCGTTTATATCCACTTGTTACACATGGACACACAACTACACTGTGACCGCTTCTATCCACTTGTTACACATGGACACACATCTACAGTGAAACCGCTTCTATTCACTTGTTACATATTGACACACATCTACACCGAGACCGCTTCTATCCACTTGTTACACATGGAAACACATCTACACTGAGACCGCTTCTATCCACTTGATACACATGGACTAACATCTACACTGAGACCACTTCTATCCACTTGTTACACATGGACACACATCTACACTGAGACCGCTTCTATCCACTTGTTACACATGGACACACATCAACACTGTGACCGCTTCTATCCACTTGTTACTCATGGACACACATCTACACTGTGACCGCTTCTATCCTCTTGTTACACATGGACAAACATCTACACTGAGACCGCTTCTAATCACTTGTTACACCTGGACACACATCAACACTGTGACCGCTTATATCCACTTGTTACACATGGACACACATCTACACTGTGACCGCTTATATCCACTTGTTACACATGGACACACATCTACACTGAGACCGCTTCTATCCACTTGTTACGCATGGACACACATCTACACTGAGACCGTTTCTGTCCAATTGTTACACATGGACACACATCTACACTGTGACCGCTTCTATCCACTGGTTACACATGGACACACACCAACAATGAGACCGCTTCTATCCACTTGTTACACATGGACACACATATACACTGAGACCGCTTCTATCCACTTGTTACACATGGACACACATCTATACTGAGACCGTTTCTATCCACCTGTTACACATGGACACTCATCTACACTGAAACAGGTTATATCCACTTGTTACACATGGACACACATCTACACTGAAACCGCTTCTATCCATTTGTTACATATTGACACACATCTACACTGAGACCGCTTCTATCCACTTGTTACACATGGAAACACATCTACACTGAGACCGCTTATATCCACTTGATACACATGGACGCACTCCTACAATGAGACCGCTTCTATCCACTTGTTACACATGTACACACATCTACACTGAGATCGCTTCTATCCACTTGTTACACATGGACACACATCTACACTGAGACCGCTTCTATCCACTTGTTACACATGGACACACATCTACTCTGAGACCGCTTCTATCCACTTGTTACACATGGACACACATCTACACTGAGACCGCTTCTATTCACTTGTTACACCTGGACACACATCTACACTGTGACCGCTTATATCCACTTGTTACACATGGACACACATCTACACTGTGACCTCTTATATCCACTTGTTACACATGGACACACTTCTACACTGAGACCGCTTCTATCCTCTGGTTACACATAGACACACAACGACACTGAGACCGCTTCTATCCACTTGTTACACATGGACACACATCTACACTGAGACCGTTTCTATCCACTTGTTACACATGGACACACATCTACACTGAGACCGTTTCTATCCACTTGTTACACATGGACACACATCTACACTGAGACCGCTTCTATCCACTTGTTACACCTGGACACACATCAACACTGTGACCGCTTATATCCACTTGTTACACATGGACACACATCTACACTGTGACCGCTTATATCCACTTGTTACTCATGGACACACATCTACACTGTGACCGCTTATATCCACTTGTTACACATGGACACACATCTACACTGAGACTGCTTCTATCCACTTGTTACACATGGACACACATCTACACTTAGACCGTTTCTATCCACTTGTTACACATGGACACACATTTACACTGAGACCTCTTCTATCCACTTGTTACACATGGAAACACATCTACACTGAGACCGCTTCTATCCACTTGTTACACATGGACACACATCTACACTGTGACCGCTTCTATCCACTGGTTACACATGGACACACATCTACACTGAGATCGCTTCTATCCACTTGTTACACATGGACACACATATACACTGAGTCCGCTTCTATCCACTTTTAGACATGGACACACATCTACACTGAGACCGCTTCTATCCACTGGTTACACATGGACATACATCTACACTGAGATCGCTTCTATCCACTGGTTACACGTGGACACACATCTACACTGAGATCGCTTCTATCCACTTGTTACACATGGACACACATCTACACTGAGACCGCTTCTATCCACTTGTTACACGTGGACACACATCTACACTTAGACCGTTTCTATCCACTTGTTACACATGGACACACATTTACACTGAGACCTCTTCTATCCACTTGTTACACATGGAAACACATCTCCACTATGACCGCTTCTATCCACTGATTACACATAGACACACATCTACACTGAGACCGCTTCTATCAACTTGTTACACAAGGGACATACATATACACTGAGACCGCTTCTATCCACTTGTTACACATGGACACACATCTACATTGAGACCGCTTCTATCCACTTGTTGCACATGGACACACATCTACACTGAGACCGGTTCTATCCACCTGTTACACATGGACACTCATCTACACTGAAACCAGTTCTATCCACTTGTTACACATGGA
This sequence comes from Paraescarpia echinospica, assembly GCA_020002185.1. NCBI lineage: Eukaryota > Metazoa > Annelida > Polychaeta > Sabellida > Siboglinidae > Paraescarpia > Paraescarpia echinospica. Next base: position 67,418,061 of record CM034538.1, read on the forward strand.
CACACATCTACAGTGAAACCGCTTCTATTCACTTGTTACATATTGACACACATCTACACCGAGACCGCTTCTATCCACTTGTTACACATGGAAACACATCTACACTGAGACCGCTTCTATCCACTTGATACACATGGACACACATCTACACTGAGACCACTTCTATCCACTTGTTACACATGGGCACACATGTACACTGAGACCGCTTCTATCCACTTGTTACACATGGACACACATCAACACTGTGACCGCTTCTATCCACTTGTTACTCATGGACACACATCTACACTGTGACCGCTTCTATCCTCTTGTTACACATGGACAAACATCTACACTGAGACCACTTCTAATCACTTGTTACACCTGGACACACATCAACACTGTGACCGCTTATATCCACTTGTTACACATGGACACACATCTACACTGTGACCGCTTATATCCACTTGTTACACATGGACACACATCTACACTGAGACCGCTTCTATCCACTTGTTACGCATGGACACACATCTACACTGAGACCGTTTCTGTCCAATTGTTACACATGGACACACATCTACACTGTGACCGCTTCTATCCACTGGTTACACATGGACACACACCAACAATGAGACCGCTTCTATCCACTTGTTACAAATGGACACACATATACACTGAGACCGCTTCTATCCACTTGTTACACATGGACACACATCTATACTGAGACCGTTTCTATCCACCTGTTACACATGGACACTCATCTACACTGAAACAGGTTATATCCACTTGTTACACATGGACACACATCTACACTGAAACCGCTTCTATCCATTTGTTACATATTGACACACATCTACACTGAGACCGCTTCTATCCACTTGTTACACATGGAAACACATCTACACTGAGACCGCTTCTATCCACTTGATACACATGGACACACTCCTACAATGAGACCGCTTCTATCCACTTGTTACACATGTACACACATATACACTGAGATCGCTTCTATCCACTTGTTACACATGGACACACATCTACACTGAGACCGCTTCTATCCACTTGTTACACATGGACACACATCTACTCTGAGACCGCTTCTATCCACTTGTTACACATGGACACACATCTACACTGAGACTGCTTTTATTCACTTGTTACACCTGGACACACATCTACACTGTGACCGCTTATATCCACTTGTTACACATGGACACACATCTACACTGTGACCTCTTATATCCACTTATTACACATGGACACACATCTACACTGAGACCGCTTCTATCCACTGGTTACACATGGACACACATCTACACTGAGACCGCTTCTATCCACTTGTTACACATGGACACACATCTACACTGAGACCGCTTCTATCCACTGGTTACACATGGACACACATCTACACTGAGATCGCTTCTATCCACTGGTTACACCTGGACATACATCTACACTGTGATCGCTTCTATCCACTGGTTACACGTGGACACACATCTACACTGAGATCGCTTCTATCCACTTGTTACACATGGACACACATCTACACTGAGACCGCTTCTATCCACTTGTTACACGTGGACACACATCTACACTTAGACCGTTTCTATCCAATTGTTACACATGGACACACATTTACACTGAGACCTCTTCTATCCACTTGTTACACATGGAAACACATCTCCACTATGACCGCTTCTATCCACTGATTACACATAGACACACATCTACACTGAGACCGCTTCTATCAACTTGTTACACATGGACATACATATACACTGAGACCGCTTCTATCCACTTGTTACACATGGACACACATCTACATTGAGACCGCTTCTATCCACTTGTTGCACATGGACACACATCTACACTGAGACCGGTTCTATCCACCTGTTACACATGGACACTCATCTACACTGAAACCAGTTCTATCCACTTGTTACACATGGACACACATCTACAGTGAAACCGCTTCTATTCACTTGTTACATATTGACACACATCTACACCGAGACCGCTTCTATCCACTTGTTACACATGGAAACACATCTACACTGAGACCGCTTCTATCCACTTGATACACATGGACACACATCTACACTGAGACCACTTCTATCCACTTGTTACACATGGACACACATCTACACTGAGACCGCTTCTATCCAATTGTTACACATGGACACACAACAACACTGTGACCGCTTCTATCCACTTGTTACTCATGGACACACATATACACTGTGACCGCTTATATCCACTTGTTACACATGGACACACATCTACACTGAGACTGCTTCTATCCACTTGTTACACATGGACACACATCTACACTTAGACCGTTTCTATCCACTTGTTACACATGGACACACATTTACACTGAGACCTCTTCTATCCACTTGTTACACATGGAAACACATCTACACTTAGACCGCTTCAATCCAGTTGTAACACATGGACACACATCTACACTGTGACCGCTTCTATCCACTGGTTACACATGGACACACATCTACACTGAGATCGCTTCTATCCACTTGTTACACATGGACACACATATACACTGAGTCCGCTTCTATCCACTTTTAGACATGGACACACATCTACACTGAGACCGCTTCTATCCACTGGTTACACATGGACATACATCTACACTGAGACCGCTTCTATCCACTGGTTACACGTGGACACACATCTACACTGAGATCGCTTCTATCCACTTGTTACACATGGACACACATCTACACTGAGACCGCTTCTATCCACTTGTTACACATGGACACACATCTACACTTAGACCGTTTCTATCCACTTGTTACACATGGACACACATTTACACTGAGACCTCTTCTATCCACTTGTTACACATGGAACACACATCTCCACTATGACCGCTTCTATCCACTGATTACACATAGACACACATCTACACTGAGACCGCTTCTATCCACTTGTTACACATGGACACACATCTACACTGAGACCGCTTCTATCCACTTGTTACACATGGACACACATCTACACTGTGACCGCTTATATCCACTTGTTACTCATGGACACACATCTACACAGTGACCGCTTCTATCAACTTGTTACACATGGACACACATCTACACTGAGACCGGTTCTATCCACCTGTTACACATGGACACTCATCTACACTGAAACCAGTTCTATCCACTTGTTACACATGGACTCACATCTACAGTGAAACCGCTTCTATTCACTTGTTACATATTGACACACATCTACACCGAGACCGCTTCTATCCACTTGTTACACATGGAAACACATCTACACTGAGACCGCTTCTATCCACTTGATACACATGGACACACATCTACACTGAGACCGCTTCTATCCACTTGTTACACATGGACACACATCTACACTGAGACCGCTTCTATCCACTTGTTACACATGGACACACATCAACACTGTGACCGCTTCTATCCACTTGTTACACATGGACACACATCTACACTGTGACCGCTTCTATCCTCTTGTTACACATGGACAAACATCTACACTGAGACCGCTTCTAATCACTTGTTACACCTGGACACACATCAACACTGTGACCGCTTATATCCACTTGTTACACATGGACACACATCTACACTGTGACCGCTTATATCCACTTGTTACACATGGACACACATCTACACTGAGACCGCTTCTATCCACTTGTTACGCATGGACACACATCTACACTGAGACCGTTTCTGTCCAATTGTTACACATGGACACACATCTACACTGTGACCGCTTCTATCCACTGGTTACACATGGACACACACCAACAATGAGACCGCTTCTATCCACTTGTTACACATGGACACACATATACACTGAGACCGCTTCTATCCACTTGTTACACATGGACACACATCTATACTGAGACCGTTTCTATCCACCTGTTACACATGGACACTCATCTACACTGAAACAGGTTATATCCACTTATTACACATGGACACACATCTACACTGAAACCGCTTCTATCCATTTGTTACATATTGACACACATTTACACTGAGACCGCTTCTATCCACTTGTTACACATGAAAACACATCTACACTGAGACCGCTTATATCCACTTGATACACATGGACGCACTCCTACAATGAGACCGCTTCTATCCACTTGTTACACATGTACACACATATACACTGAGATCGCTTCTATCCACTTGTTACACATGGACACACATCTACACTGAGACCGCTTCTATCCACTTGTTACACATGGACACACATCTACTCTGAGACCGCTTCTATCCACTTGTTACACATGGACACACATCTACACTGAGACTGCTTTTATTCACTTGTTACACCTGGACACACATCTACACTGTGACCGCTTATATCCACTTGTTACACATGGACACACATCTACACTGTGACCTCTTATATCCACTTGTTACACATGGACACACATCTACACTGAGACCGCTTCTATCCTCTGGTTACACATAGACACACAACTACACTGAGACCGCTTCTATCCACTTGTTACACATGGACACACATCTACACTGAGACCTTTTCTATCCACTTGTTACACATGGACACACATCTACACTGAGACCGCTTCTATCCACTTGTTACACCTGGACACACATCAACACTGTGACCGCTTATATCCACTTGTTACACATGGACACACATCTACACTGTGACCGCTTCTATCCACTTGTTACACATGGACACACATCTACACTTAGACCGTTTCTATCCACTTGTTACACGTGGACACACATTTACACTGAGACCTCTTCTATCCACTTGTTACACATGGAAACACATCTACACTGAGACCGCTTCAATCCATTTGTAACACATGGACACACATCTACACTGTGACCGCTTCTATCCACTGGTTACACATGGACACACATCTACACTGAGATCGCTTCTATCCACTTGTTACACATGGACACACATATACACTGAGTCCGCTTCTATCCACTTTTACACATGGACACACATCTACACTGAGACCGCTTCTATCCACTGGTTACACATGGACATACATCTACACTGAGACCGCTTCTATCCACTGGTTACACGTGGACACACATCTACACTGAGATCGCTTCTATCCACTTGTTACACATGGACACACATCTACACTGAGACCGCTTCTATCCATTTGTTACACATGAACACACATCTACACTGTGACCGCTTATATCCACTTGTTACACATGGACACACATCTACACTGAGACTGCTTCTATCCACTTGTTACACATGGACACACATCTACACTTAGACCGTTTCTATCCACTTGTTACACATGGACACACATTTACACTGAGACCTCTTCTGTCCACTTGTTACACATGGACAAACATCTACACTGAGACCGCTTCTATCCACTTGTTACACATGGACACACATCAACACTGTGACCGCTTCTATCCACTTGTTACTCATGGACACACATCTACACTGTGACCGCTTCTATCCACTTGTTACACATGGACACACATCTACACTGAGACCGGTTCTATCCACCTGTTACACATGGACACTCATCTACACTGAAACCAGTTCTATCCACTTGTTACACATGGACACACATCTACAGTGAAACCGCTTCTATTCACTTGTTACATATTGACACACATCTACACCGAGACCGCTTCTATCCACTTGTTACACATGGAAACACATCTACACTGAGACCGCTTCTATCCACTTGATACACATGGACACACATCTACACTGAGACCACTTCTATCCACTTGTTACACATGGACACACATCTACACTGAGACCGTTTCTATCCACTTGTTACACATGGACACACATCAACACTGTGACCGCTTCTATCCTCTTGTTACTCATGGACACACATCTACACTGTGACCGCTTCTATCCTCTTGTTACACATGGACACACATCTACACTGAGACCGCTTCTAATCACTTGTTACACCTGGACACGCATCAACACTGTGACCGCTTATATCCACTTGTTACACATGGACACACATCTACACTGTGACCGCTTATATACACTTGTTACACATGGACACACATCTACACTGAGACCGCTTCTATCCACTTGTTACGCATGGACACACATCTACACTGAGACCGTTTCTGTCCAATTGTTACACATGGACACACATCTACACTGAGACCGCTTCTATCCAGTTGTAACACATGGACACACATTTACACTGTGACCGCTTCTATCCACTGGTTACACATGGACACACATGTACACTGAGATCGCTTCTATCCACTTGTTACACATGGACACACATATACACTGAGTCCGCTTCTATCCACTTTTACACATGGACACACATGTACACTGAGACCGCTTCTATCCACTGGTTACACATGGACACACATCTACACTGAGACCGCTTCTATCCACTGGTTACACGTGGACACATATCTACACTGAGATCGCTTCTATCCACTTGTTACACATGGACACACATCTACACTGAGATCGCTTCTATCCACTTGTTACACATGGACACACATCTACACTGAGACCACTTCTATCCACTTGTTACACATGGACACACATCTACACTGAGACCGTTTCTATCCAATTGTTACACATGGACGCACATCTACACTGAGAACGCTTCTATCCACTTGTTACACCTGGACACACATCAACACTGTGACCGCTTATATCCACTTGTTACACATGGACACACATCTACACTGAGACCGCTTCTATCCACTTGTTACACATGGACACACATCTACACTGAGACCGCTTCTATCCACTTGTTACACATGTACACACATATACACTGAGATCGCTTCTATCCACTTGTTACACATGGACACACATCTACACTGAGACCGCTTCTATCCACTTGTTACACATGGACACACATCTACTCTGAGACCGCTTCTATCCACTTGTTACACATGGACACACATCTACACTGTGACCGCTTATATCCACTTGTTACACATGGACACACATCTACACTGTGACCTCTTATATCCACTTGTTACACATGGACACACATCTACACTGAGACCGCTTCTATCCTCTGGTTACACATAGACACACAACTACACTGAGACCGCTTCTATCCACTTGTTACACATGGACACACATCTACACTGAGACCGTTTCTATCCACTTGTTACACATGGACACACATCTACACTGAGACCGCTTCTATCCACTTGTTACACCTGGACACACATCAACACTGTGACCGCTTATATCCACTTGTTACACATAGACACACATCTACACTGTGACCGCTTATATCCACTTGTTACTCATGGACACACATCTACACTGTGACCGCTTATATCCACTTGTTACACATGGACACACATCTACACTGAGACTGCTTCTATCAACTTGTTACACATGGACACACATCTACACTTAGACCGTTTCTATCCACTTGTTACACATGGACACACATTTACACTGAGACCTCTTCTATCCACTTGTTACACATGGAAACACATCTACACTGAGACCGCTTCAATCCAGTTGTAACACATGGACACACATCTACACTGTGACCGCTTCTATCCACTGGTTACACATGGACACACATCTACACTGAGATCGCTTCTATCCACTTGTTACACATGGACACACATATACACTGAGTCCGCTTCTATCCACTTTTACACACGGACACACATCTACACTGAGACCGCTTCTATCCACTGGTTACACATGGACATACATCTACACTGAGACCGCTTCTATCCACTGGTTACACGTGGACACACATCTACACTGAGATCGCTTCTATCCACTTGTTACACATGGACACACATCTACACTGAGACCGCTTCTATCCACTTGTTACACATGGACACACATCTACACTTAGACCGTTTCTATCCACTTGTTACACATGGACACACATTTACACTGAGACCTCTTCTATCCACTTGTTACACATGGAAACACATCTACACTGAGACCGCTTCTATCCACATGTTACTCACGGACACACATCTACACTGAGGCCGCTTCTATCCACTTGTTACACATGGACACACATCTACACTGTGACCACTTCTATCCACAGGTTACACATGGACACACACCAACAATGAGACCGCTTCTATCCACTTGTTACACATGGACACACATATACACTGAGACCGCTTCTATCCACTTGTTACACATGGACACTCATCTACACTGAAACAGGTTCTATCCACTTGTTACACATGGACACACATCTACACTGAAACCGCTTCTATCCACTTGTTACATATTGACACACATCTACACTGAGACCGCTTCTATCCACTTGTTACACATGGAAACACATCTACACTGAGACCGCTTATATCCACTTGATACACATGGACACACTCCTACAATGAGACCGCTTCTATCCACTTGTTACACATGTACACACATATACACTGAGATCGCTTCTATCCACTTGTTACACATGGACACACATCTACACTGAGACCGCTTCTATCCACTTGTTACACATGGACACACATCTACACTGTGACCGCTTCTATCCACTGGTTACACATGGACACACACCAACAATGAGACCGCTTCTATCCACTTGTTACACATGGACACACATCTACACTGAGACCGCTTCTATCCACTTGTTACACATGGACACACATCTATACTGAGACCGTTTCTATCCACCTGTTACACATGGACACTCATCTACACTGAAACAGGTTCTATCCACTTGTTACACATGGACACACATCAACACTGTGACCGCTTATATCCACTTGTTACACATGGACACACATCTACACTGTGACCGCTTATATCCACTTGTTATTCATGGACACACATATACACTGTGACCGCTTATATCCACTTGTTACACATGGACACACATCTACACTGAGACTGCTTCTATCCACTTGTTACACATGGACACACATCTACACTTAGACCGTTTCTATCCACTTGTTACACATGGACACACATTTACACTGAGACCTTTTCTATCCACTTGTTACACATGGAAACACATCTACACTGAGACCGCTTCAATCCAGTTGTAACACATGGACATACATCTACACTGTGACCGCTTCTATCCACTGGTTACACATGGACACACATTTACACTGAGATCGCTTCTATCCACTTGTTACACATGGACACACATATACACTGAGTCCGCTTCTATCCACTTTTAGACATGGACACACATCTACACTGAGACCGCTTCTATCCACTGGTTACACATGGACATACATCTACACTGAGATCGCTTCTGTCCACTGGTTACACGTGGACACACATCTACACTGAGATCGCTTCTATCCACTTGTTACACATGGACACACATCTACACTGAGACCGCTTCTATCCACTTGTTACACGTGGACACACATCTACACTTAGACCGTTTCTATCCACTTGTTACACATGGACACACATTTACACTGAGACCTCTTCTCTCCACTTGTTACACATGGAAACACATCTCCACTATGACCGCTTCTATCCACTGATTACACATAGACACACATCTACACTGAGACCGCTTCTATCAACTTGTTACACATGGACATACATATACACTGAGACCGCTTCTATCCACTTGTTACACATGGACACACATCTACATTGAGACCGCTTCTATCCACTTGTTGCACATGGACACACATCTACACTGAGACCGGTTCTATCCACCTGTTACACATGGACACTCATCTACACTGAAACCAGTTCTATCCACTTGTTACACATGGACACACATCTACAGTGAAACCGCTTCTATTCACTTGTTACATATTGACACACATCTACACCGAGACCGCTTCTATCCACCTGTTACACATGGAAACACATCTACACTGAGACCGCTTCTATCCACTTGATACACATGGACACACATCTACACTGAGACCACTTCTATCCACTTGTTACACGTGGACACACATCTACACTGAGATCGCTTCTATCCACTTGTTACACATGGACACACATCAACACTGTGACCGCTTCTATCCACTTGTTACTCATGGACACACATCTACACTGTGACCGCTTCTATCCTCTTGTTACACATGGACACACATCTACACTGAGACCGCTTCTAATCACTTGTTACACCTGGACACACATCAACAATGTGACCGCTTATATCCACTTGTTACACATGGACACACATCTACACTGTGACCGCTTATATCCACTTGTTACACATGGACACACATCTACACTGAGACCGCTTCTATCCACTTGTTACGCATGGACACACATCTAAACTGAGACCGTTTCTGTCCAATTGTTACACATGGACACACATCTACACTGTGACCGCTTCTATCCACTGGTTACACATGGACACACACCAACAATGAGACCGCTTCTATCCACTTGTTACACATGGACACACATATACACTGAGACCGCACACACATATACACTGAGACCGCTTCTATCCACTTGTTACACATGGACACACATCTATACTGAGACCGTTTCTATCCACCTGTTACACATGGACACTCATCTACACTGAAACAGGTTATATCCACTTGTTACAAATGGACACACATCTACACTGAAACCGCTTCTATCCATTTGTTACATATTGACACACATCTACACTGAGACCGCTTCTATCCACTTGTTACACATGGAAACACATCTACACTGAGACCGCTTATATCCACTTGATACACATGGACACACTCCTACAATGAGACCGCTTCTATCCACTTGTTACACATGTACACACATATACACTGAGATCGCTTCTATCCATTTGTAACACATGGACACACATCTACACTGAGACCGCTTCTATCCACTTGTTACACATGGACACACATCTACTCTGAGACCGCTTCTATCCACTTGTTACACATGGACACACATCTACACTGAGACTGCTTTTATTCACTTGTTACACCTGGACACACATCTACACTGTGACCGCTTATATCCACTTGTTACACATGGACACACATCTACACTGTGACCTCTTATATCCACGTGTTACACATGGACACACATCTACACTGAGACCGCTTCTATCCACTGGTTACACATAGACACACAACTACACTGAGACCGCTTCTATCCACTTGTTACACATGGACACACATCTACACTGAGACCGTTTCTATCCACTTGTTACACATGGACACACATCTACACTGAGACCGCTTCTATCCACTTGTTACACCTGGAAACACATCAACACTGTGACCGCTTATATCCACTTTTTACACATGGACACACATCTACACTGTGACCGCTTATATCCACTTGTTACTCATGGACAAACATCTACACTGTGACCGCTTATATCCACTTGTTACACATGGACACACATCTACACTGAGACTGCTTCTATCCACTTGTTACACATGGACACACATCTACACTTAGAACGTTTCTATCCACTTGTTACACATGGACACACATTTACACTGAGACCTCTTCTATCCACTTGTTACACATGGAAACACATCTACACTGAGACCGCTTCAATCCAGTTGTAACACATGGACACACATCTACACTGTGACCGCTTCTATCCACTGGTTACACATGGACACACATCTACACTGAGATCGCTTCTATCCACTTGTTACACATGGACACACATATACACTGAGTCCGCTTCTATCCACTTTTACACATGGACACACATCTACACTGAGACCGCTTCTATCCACTGGTTACACATGGACATACATCTACACTGAGACCGCTTCTATCCACTGGTTACACATGGACACACATCTACACTGAGATCGCTTCTATCCACTTGTTACTCATGGACACACATCTACACTGAGGCCGCTTCTATCCACTTGTTACACATGGACACACTTCTACACTGTCACCACTTCTATCCACTGGTTACACATGGACACACACCAACAATGAGACCGCTTCTATCCACTTGTTACACATGGACACACATATACACTGAGACCGCTTCTATCCACTTGTTACACATGGACACACATCTATACTGAGACCGTTTCTATCCACCTGTTACACATGGACACTCATCTACACTGAAACAGGTTCTATCCACTTGTTACACATGGACACACATCTACACTGAAACCGCTTCTATCCACTTGTTACATATTGACACACATCTACACTGAGACAGCTTCTATCCATTTGTTACACATGGAAACACATCTACACTGAGACCGCTTATATCCACTTGATACACATGGACACACTCGTACAATGAGACCGCTTCTATCCACTTGTCACACATGTACACACATATACACTGAGGTCGCTTCTATCCACTTGTTACACATGGACACACATCTACACTGAGACCGCTTCTATCCACTTGTTACACATGGACACACATCTACTCTGAGACCGCTTCTATCCACTTGTTACACATGGACACACATCTACACTGAGACCGCTTCTATTCACTTGTTACACCTGGACACACATCTACACTGTGACCGCTTATATCCACTTGTTACACATGGACACACATCTACACTGTGACCTCTTATATTCACTTGTTACACATGGACACACATCTACACTGAGACCGCTTCTATCCACTGGTTACACATAGACACACAACTACACTGAGACCGCTTCTATCCACTTGTTACACATGGACACACATCTGCACTGAGACCGTTTCTATCCACTTGTTACACATGGACACACATCTACACTGAGACCGCTTCTATCCACTTGTTACACCTGGACACACATCAACACTGTGACCGCTTATATCCACTTGTTACACATGGACACACATCTACACTGTGACCGCTTATATCCACTTGTTACTCATGGACACACATATACACTGTGACCGCTTATATCCACTTGTTACACATGGACACACATCTACACTGAGACTGCTTCTATCCACTTATTACACATGGACACACATCTACACTTAGACCGTTTCTATCCACTTGTTACACGTGGACACACATTTACACTGAGACCTCTTCTATCCACTTGTTACACATGGAAACACATCTACACTGAGACCGCTTCAATCCAGTAGTAACACATGGACACACATCTACACTGTGACCGCTTCTATCCACTGGTTACACATGGACACACATCTACACTGAGATCGCTTCTATCCACTTGTTACACATGGACACACATATACACTGAGTCCGCTTCTATCCAATTTTAGACATGGACACACATCTACACTGAGACCGCTTCTATCCACTGGTTACACATGGACATACATCTACACTGAGATCGCTTCTATCCACTGGTTACACGTGGACACACATCTACACTGAGATCGCTTCTATCCACTTGTTACACATGGACACACATCTACACTGAGACCGCTTCTATCCACTTGTTACACATGAACACACATCTACACTGTGACCGCTTATATCCACTTGTTACACATGGACACACATCTACACTGAGACTGCTTCTATCCACTTGTTACACATGGACACACATCTACACTGAGATCGCTTCTATCCACTTGTTACACATGGACACACATCTACACTGAGACCGCTTCTATCCACTTGTTACACATGGACACACATCTACACTGAGACCGTTTCTATCCACTTGTTACACATGGACACACATCTACACTGAGACCGCTTCTATCCACTTGTTACACCTGGACACACATCAACACTGTGACCGCTTATATCCACTTGTTACACATGGACACACATCTACACTGTGACCGCTTATATCCACTTGTTATTCATGGACACACATCTACACTGTGACCGCTTATATCCACTTGTTACACATGGACACACATCTACACTGAGACTGCTTCTATCCACTTGTTACACATGGACACACATCTACACTTAGACCGTTTCTATCCACTTGTTGCCCATGGACACACATCTACACTTAGACCGTTTCTATCCACTTGTTACACATGGACACACATCTACACTTAGACCGTTTCTATCCACTTGTTACCCATGGACACACATCTACACTTAGACCGTTTCTATACACTTGTTACACATGGACACACATTTACACTGAGTCCGCTTCTATCCACTTTTACACATGGACACACATCTACACTGAGACCGCTTCTATCCACTGGTTACACATGGACATACATCTACACTGAGACCGCTTCTATCCACTGGTTACACGTGGACACACATCTACACTGAGATCGCTTCTATCCACTTGTTACACATGGACACACATCTACACTGAGACCGATTCTATCCACTTGTTACACATGGACACACATCTACACTTAGACCGTTTCTATCCACTAGTTACACATGGACACACATTTACACTGAGACCTCTTCTATCCACTTGTTACACATGGAAACACATCTCCACTATGACCGCTTCTATCCACTGATTACACATAGACACACATCTACACTGAGACCGCTTCTATCCACTTGTTACACCTGGACACACATCAACACTGTGACCGCTTATATCCACTTGTTACACATGGACACACATCTACACTGTGACCGCTTATATCCACTTGTTACTCATGGACACACATCTACACTGTGACCGCTTATATCCACTTGTTACACATGGACGCACATCTACACTGAGACTGCTTCTATCCACTTGTTACACATGGACACACATCTACACTTAGACCGTTTCTATCCACTTGTTACACATGGACACACATTTACACTGAGACCTCTTCTATCCACTTGTTACACATGGAAACACATTTACACTGAGACCGCTTCAATCCAGTTGTAACACATGGACATACATCTACACTGTGACCGCTTCTATCCACTGGTTACACATGGACACACATCTACACTGAGATCGCTTCTATCCACTTGTTACACATGGACACACATATACACTGAGTCCGCTTCTATCCACTTTTACACATGGACACACATCTACACAGAGTCCGCTTCTATCCACTGGTTACACATGGACATACATATACACTGAGACCGCTTCTATCCACTGGTTACACGTGGACACACATCTACACTGAGATCGCTTCTATCCACATGTTACTCATGGACACACATCTACACTGAGGCCGCTTCTATCCACTTGTTACACATGGACACACATCTACACTGTGACCGCTTCTATCCACTGGTTACAACTGGACACACACCAACAATGAGACCGCTTCTATCCACTTGTTACACATGGACACACATATACACTGAGACCGCTTCTATCCACTTGTTACACATGGACACACATCTATACTGAGACCGTTTCTATCCACCTGTTACACTTGGACACTCATCTACACTGAAACAGGTTCTATCCACTTGTTACACATGGACACACATCTACACTGAAACCGCTTCTATCCACTTGTTACATATTGACACACATATACACTGAGACCGCTTCTATCCACTTGTTACACATGGAAACACATCTACACTGAGACCGCTTGTATCCACTTGATACACATGGACACACTCCTACAATGAGACCGCTTCTATCCACTTGTTACACATGTACACACATATACACTGAGATCGCTTCTATCCATTTGTTACACATGGACACACATCTACACTGAGACCGCTTCTATCCACTTGTTACACATGGACACACATCTACTCTGAGACCGCTTCTATCCACTTGTTACACATGGACACACATCTACACTGTGACCGCTTATATCCACTTGTTACACATGGACACACATCTACACTGTGACCTCTTATATCCACTTGTTACACATGGACACACATCTACACTGAGACCGCTTCTATCCTCTGGTTACACATAGACACACAACTACACTGAGACCGCTTCTATCCACTTGTTACACATGGACACACATCTACACTGAGACCGTTTCTATCCACTTGTTACACATGGACACACATATACACTGAGACCGCTTCTATCCACTTGTTACACCTGGACACACATCAACACTGTGACCGCTTATATCCACTTGTTACACATGGACACACATCTACACTGTGACCGCTTATATCCACTTGTTACTCATGGACACACATATACACTGTGACCGCTTATATCCACTTGTTACACATGGACACACATCTACACTGAGAATGCTTCTATCCACTTGTTACACATGGACACACATCTACACTTAGACCGTTTCTATCCACTTGTTACACATGGACACACATTTACACTGAGACCTCTTCTATCCACTTGTTACACATGGAAACACATCTACACTTAGACCGCTTCAATCCAGTTGTAACACATGGACACACATCTACACTGTGACCGCTTCTATCCACTGGTTACACATGGACACACATCTACACTGAGATCGCTTCTATCCACTTGTTACACATGGACACACATATACACTGAGTCCGCTTCTATCCACTTTTAGACATGGACACACATCTACACTGAGACCGCTTCTATCCACTGGTTACACGTGGACATACATCTACACTGAGATCGCTTCTATCCACTTGTTACACGTGGACACACATCTACACTGAGATCGCTTCTATCCACTTGTTACACATGGACACACATCTACACTGAGACCGCTTCTATCCACTTGTTACACGTGGACACACATCTACACTTAGA
>CM034538.1:67435560-67451062 GCA_020002185.1 Paraescarpia echinospica
ACCCTACATATGTAAAATAAGATAATATCATAATACATTACAAATGCAGGTGTGTGTGTGTATTGTACCAACAGCATATCGACGATAGCGGACCCCTGTTAGCAGAGCGGGCCACTCAGGGGCCCGTTTTGGGCGCACTTCACGGCGTCTGGTTGATCATCAAATATGGATGCAAGCTCTGCACAATGCGCACACGCACGCACGCACGCACGCACGCACGCACGCACGCACGCACGCACGCACGCACGCACGCACGCACACACACACACACACACACACGCACACAAACACACACACACACACTCCTTTGGCTTATGTATACCACAGTTTCAGTTCGCACAAACGGAAATGTGATATTTGGAGAATAGTGCTAATATTTTTGGAGAAAAGTGTGAAAAACAATCTTTTTGAGCTCATCTCCTTGAATGTGCATATCGCGCTTCCGACCAATGTTCACTAGTGCCCATTTGTGAATTGCTTAGCAATACCACCACACATTTTGTTGTATATAATACAATAACGCCAAGCAGCTGGGGCCCGTTTTGGGCAGAGGGCGCGTTTTGCACGCCGTTCCCCAACATGTACAATACATGCACGTACACACACGCGCGCACTCCGTTTAAACCGTCCCACTAAAATTATGTACCAGCAACAAATTAAATCACGCCAAAACTGGCGGGTCTGAGACAAGAAAGGGTTACACAGTCTCAAGTTAATGTTATATTGTAAAGTTGTCAACATTATGGATCAGCATACGCGAAGAAGCTGAGCAGGGAATGCATGGTTAAACAATGTACTAGTGTCATAACACTAAACGGAGTAAATTCCAAACAGCTCACATGCATACAAGTAAAGCACAGCATTCCGTCACACCAAATGCTTTGTGTTCGGCCACACGGAATGCTAGCTATTTCTTCTGCGTTAGTATCAAACTGAAGCGAGAACGCGATGTCGCAATGTCATGACTAATCGCACTCTAATAGGTCGAGGAAGCCCGCGAGACCACATCACGACAACCGACACCTCATTGAATCGACCGCGATTTTTTCTCTCAAAACACTCGCGGTTCAGACGTGAGGCAAAAATAACAAATATGAGTGCATTAAATAGAATTTGACTTTCTTTCAAACCGCAAACTACTCGGACTTAAAATACCTGTTTAACGAAGACAGACAAGTTGTCCGAATTAAAATGGTATAGTTTTCATTCAAGCAGTTAAAGAGACTGACTTCGTAAGATGCGACTATTATATGTATGAAATAAACAACGTACGAGATAACGAATGAGATAACAATATATCAGTCGATCAATGTTCTTTCCAACTTAGAATTATGCAGTTTATAGTAAAACTAAACAACAAACAAAATAAAAACAAAAGAAACAACGAACGAAATAACAAGTTAACTGACGCAACAACGAACGAAATAACAAACTAACTAACGCAACAATGAACGAAATAACAAGTTAACTGACGCAACAACGAACGAAATAACAAACTAACTGACGCAACAATGATCGAACGAACGAACGAACGAACGAACGAACGAACGAACGAACGAACGAACGAACGAACGAACGAACGAACGAACGAACGAACGAACGAACGAACGAACGAACGAACGACGTTGAACGAGAGATGGTTGTTGAATGTTCACACGAATCTTATTCTCATGGTTAAGATAAAGTACAACTGTTGACGATACGACACGTTCGCTAGGATCACCACACCAGTGTCACACGATTCTTATTCTCGTGGTTAAGATAAAGTACAACTGTTGACGATCCGACAGGTTCACTAGGATCACCACACCAGTGTCACACGACTTTTGAGAAACCGCTGTCTTCGTTATTCCCACTATTTCCTTAATTCCCATTCTCCCTTCTATCTCTCTTAATTCCGGACCTGGTTGTAACGTTGCACACGCACGCACGCACACACGCATGCACGCACGCACGCACGCACGCACGCACGCACGTACGTACGCACGCACGCACGCACACACGCACGCACGCACAGACACGCAGACACGCAGACACGCAGAAACGCAGATGCACACGCACACGCACATGCACACACACATACGTTCATCAGGCAATTAACGCTGACATCGGCATCCACGGCCCGGGCGGGTTAGCTTATAGCGAGAACCCTCGCGGCTGAACCGATGCAGCGGCTTCAGACCGGGCGTCACATTCCACAAAGAGCTGTTTCGGTGCTCCGGGAATTTCCGCATTCTCTGACAAGCTTACGTATGCTTGTATATATTGAATAACATTTGGTGATCGTTAATTAAGGTAGTTGTAGTTCTAGTTGTTTCCAGCACACGGCAACGTTCTATTAACTGACTAGTCTGTATATTTTGTGGTTACAATGTTATGATCTCACTCAACTAGTCAGCCTTTTCAGAACATTATCGCCAAGCCAACCTTCGTAGGTACGTACGGATAAATTCGAAGGTTTGAACTAAATCTCCCACCGGTATATAACGTAATCAATCTGGTTATATTATTGTATTCGTCTTCTTCAAGCGAGTTCATAGTTAAACTACCTTCACTGAAACTCTTCCAAACTGACGGTCCTTTGACTTTGGAGGTCGTCAAGTCCAAGATCACAAGTCGGATCCACTGTTTGGGGCTATCTTTTCACTCTCTATTGGGTATCCAAGGACCGTTTTCATTTTCTCTGTCGAGAGCAATTTATATGATATGCTGCAGGGTGTCCATACAAGACGTTGTCACTTTCCGAAAGTCACCAAGTCTTTTTGTTTGGATTCTGTTTGTGATAATATTATTTTGCATAGGGAGTTATATAAGTAATGCCATTCTCAATATGTTGCCTTGGGATAATGTTTGATTTAAAATGCCTGTATTGTTTTTGAATTGTTTATTATGTCCCAATTTCACTGGCAGCCTTTGTGGAAAACACCGCTTGTTTTACGCCAGGTAACTTCGTTTTGATCGAGATTGCCTTGTAATTTCTCAATGTGGTTATATTTGTGAGTGCTTGCGTGGCCATAACTAAAGTGTAGTTATATCAGCAACCCAACCTTTCTACATTGTATTGCTTGCATCTTAATTATCTATAATATGCACACGCACACAAACGCAAACAAACTCCTACAAACGAACACAAACGCACACACACACGCACGCACGCACACACACACGCACGCACGCACGCACACACACACACGTATACATAAACGCACGCACGCACTCACGCACACACGCACACACGCTCACACATACACACACACACGCCATAGTCACCTTGTTCCACCTACCGGGTAGCTATCATCTATCAGTTAATCACCAATTCCCCTTGGAAGACGCAACGTTTTGCGTTTTCTTCTGCAGTGTTGCTAGTGATATTACTTGTACATTGAGACACGTCACATGCTACCATCACCATCTGATGTTCACATGCGTACGATTGTAGAACGAATTACATCTACAAGCGCTTTCGGGTTCATTTACTGTTAATATTAATGTGAGATGACATTTTGCTTAGCGTCATTAGTTCTTTCATTCGTTCATTCGTTTGTTCATTCGTTCGTTCGTTCATGTGACCACATAGTGCTGCAAAAAAATCAATGACCTTTTCTCGTGGACACAATGATCGCATATTACTGCAGTCAATCTCTTCCACTGCTTGTGTGAAAATTTAAAACTCCGACAGCTCTTTCTGTCTTAACTAAACTTGTTAAATCAGAAGGGTGTGCTATTTGTGCGTGTTTGCTTGTGTGTGTGTGTGGGTGTTGTTTGTTTGTTTGTATGTGTGTGTGTGTGTGTGTGTGTGTGTGTGTGTGTGTGTGTGTGTGTGTGTGTGTGTGTGTGTGTGTGTGTGTGTGTGTGTGTGTGTTGTGTGTGTGTGTGTGTGTGTGTGTGTGTGTGTGTGTGTGTGTGTGTGTGTGTGTGTGTGTGTGTGTGTGTGTGTGTGTGTGTGTGTGTGTGTGTGTGTGTGTGTGTGTGTGTGTGTGTGTGTGTGTGTGTGTGTGTGTGTGTGTGTGTTTATTTGTATGTGTGTTTGTGTGTGTTGTGTGTGTGTGTGCGTGCGAGCGTGCGCGCGTGCGTGCGTATGGTGGGGTGACCAGGGAATCGAGGTAAACCAGGGTATGGGGGTTGCTAGTGTACGGGTGACTAAGATACGGATTAACTAAGGTATGCGGTGATTAAGGTGTCAGGTGACTAGGACATGGGATGACTAGGATATGATGGTAGACCAGTGTGACTGGGATATGGGGGTGATCATGATACGGGGAGACCAGGGTACGGGGTGATTATTATATGAGGAGACCAGGGTATGGGGTGATTAGGATGTAGGGGTAGATCAAGGTATGTGGTGACAACTGGATAACAATTAGTGTGTGACGTATGGTGGAGATAACCATTGAGTGATATTTGACAAGTGGATAGAAGCGGTCACAGTGTAGATGTGTGTCCATGTGCAACCAGTGAATAGACGTGATCTCAGTGTAGATGTGTGTCCATGTGTAACCAGTGAATAGACGTGATCTCAGTGTAGATGTGTGTCCATGTGTAACCAGTGAATAGACGTGGTCTCAGTGTAGATGTGTGT
Source organism: Paraescarpia echinospica (assembly GCA_020002185.1). Classification (NCBI taxonomy): domain Eukaryota; kingdom Metazoa; phylum Annelida; class Polychaeta; order Sabellida; family Siboglinidae; genus Paraescarpia; species Paraescarpia echinospica. The sequence continues at coordinate 67,440,140 of CM034538.1, forward strand.
CCATGTGTAACAAGTGGATAGAAGCGGTCACAGTGTAGATGTGTGTCCATGTGTAACCAGTGGATAGAAGCGGTCACAGTGTAGATGTGTGTCCATGTGTAACAAGTGGATAGAAGCGGTCACAGTGTAGATGTGTGTCCATGTGTAACAAGTGGATAGAAGTGGTCTCAGTGTAGATGTGTGTCCATGTGTAACAAGCGGATAGAAGTGGTCTCAGTGTAGATGTGTGTCCATGTGTAATAAGTGGATAGAAGCGGTCTCAGTGTAGATGTGTGTCCATGTGTAACAAGTGGATAGAAGCGGTCTCAGTGTAGATGTGTGTCCATGTGTAACAAGTGGATAGAAGCGGTCTCAGTGTAGATGTGTGTCCATGTGTAACAAGTGGATAGAAGCGGTCTCAGTGTAGATGTGTATCCATGTGTAACAAGTGGATAGAAGAGGTCTCAGTGTAGTTGTGTGTCTATGTGTAACCAGTGGATAGAAGCGGTCTCAGTGTAGATGTGTGTCCATGTGTAACAAGTGGATATAAGAGGTCACAGTGTAGATGTGTGTCCATGTGTAACAAGTGGATATAAGCGGTCACAGTGTAGATGTGTGTCCATGTGTAACAAGTGATAGAAGCGGTCTCAGAGTAGATGTGTGTCCATGTGTAACAAGTGGATAGAAGCGGTCTCAGTGTAGATGTGTGTCCATGTGTAACAAGTGGATAGAAGCGATCTCAGTGTATATGTGTGTACATGTGTAACAAGTGGATAGAAGCGGTCTCATTGTAGGAGTGTGTCCATGTGTATCAGGTGGATAGAAGCGGTCTCAGTGTAGATGTGTTTCCATGTGTAACAAGTGGATAGAAGCGGTCTCAGTGTAGATGTGTGTCAATATGTAACAAGTGGATAGAAGCGGTTTCAGTGTAGATGTGTGTCCAGGTGTAACAAGTGGATAGAACCTGTTTCAGTGTAGATGAGTGTCCATGTGTAACAGGTGGATAGAAACGGTCTCAGTATAGATGTGTGTCCATGTGTAACAAGTGGATAGAAGCGGTCTCAGTGTATATGTGTGTCCATGTGTAACAAGTGGATAGAAGCGGTCTCATTGTTGGTGTGTGTCCATGTGTAACCAGTGGATAGAAGCGGTCACAGTGTAGATGTGTGTCCATGTGTAACAAGTGGATAGAAGAGGTCTCAGTGTAGATGTGTGTCCATGTGTAACAAGTGGTTAGAAACGGTCTCAGTGTATATGTGTGTCCATGTGTAACAAGTGGATAGAAGAGGTCTCAGTGTAGATGTGTGTCCATGTGTAACAAGTGGATATAAGAGGTCACAGTGTAGATGTGTGTCCATGTGTAACAAGTGGATAGAAGCGTTCTCAGTGTAGATGTGTGTCCATGTGTATCAAGTGGATAGAAGCGGTCTCAGTGTAGATGTGTTTCCATGTGTAAGAAGTGGATAGAAGCGGTCTCGGTGTAGATGTGTGTCAATATGTAAGAAGTGAATAGAAGCGGTTTCAGTGTAGATGTGTGTCCATGTGTAACAAGTTGATAGAACTGGTTTCAGTGTAGATGAGTGTCCATGTGTAACAGGTGGATAGATCCGGTCTCAGTGTAGATGTGTGTCCATGTGTAACAAGTGGATAGAAGCGGTCACAGTGTAGATGTGTGTCCATGAGTAACAAGTGGATAGAAGCGGTCACAGTGTTGATGTGTGTCCATGTGTAACAAGTGGATAGAAGCGGTCTCAGTGTAGATGTGTGTTCATGTGTAACAAGTGGATAGAAGTGGTCTCAGTGTAGATGTTAGTCCATGTGTATCAAGTGGATAGAAGCGGTCTCAGTGTAGATGTGTTTCCATGTGTAACAAGTGGATAGAAGCGGTCTCGGTGTAGATGTGTGTCAATATGTAACAAGTGAATAGAAGCGGTTTCACTGTAGATGTGTGTCCACGTGTAACAAGTGGATAGAACTGGTTTCAGTGTAGATGAGTGTCCATGTGTAACAGGTGGATAGAACCGGTCTCAGTGTAGATGTGTGTCCATGTGTAACAAGTGGATAGAAGCGGTCACAGTGTAGATGTGTGTCCATGAGTAACAAGTGGATATAAGCTGTCACAGTGTAGATGTGTGTCCATGTGTAACAAGTGGATATAAGCGGTCACAGTGTTGATGTGTGTCCAGGTGTAACAAGTGGATAGAAGCGGTCTCAGTGTAGATGTGTGTCCATGTGTAACAAGTCGATAGAAACGGTCTCAGTGTAGATGTGTGTCCATGTGTAAAAAGTGGATAGAAGCGGTCTCAGTGTAGTTGTGTGTCTATGTGTAACCAGTGGATAGAAGCGGTCTCAGTGTAGATGTGTATCCATGTGTAACAAGTGGATATAAGAGGTCACAGTGTAGATGTGTGTCCATGTGTAACAAGTGGATATAAGCGGTCACAGTGTAGATGTGTGTCCAGGTGTAACAAGTGGATAGAAGCGGTCTCAGTGTAGATGTGTGTCCATGTGTAACAAGTGGATAGAAGCGGTCTCAGAGTAGATGTGTGTCCATGTGTAACAAGTGGATAGAAGCGGTCTCAGTGTAGATGTGTGTCCATGTGTAACAAGTGGATAGAAGCGATCTCAGTGTATATGTGTGTACATGTGTAACAAGTGGATAGAAGCGGTCTCATTGTAGGAGTGTGTCCATGTGTATGAAGTGGATATAAGCGGTCTCAGTGTAGATGTGTTTCCATGTGTAACAAGTGGATAGAAGCGGTCTCAGTGTAGATGTGTGTCAATATGTAACAAGTGGATAGAAGCGGTTTCAGTGTAGATGTGTGTCCATGTGTAACAAGTGGATAGAACCTGTTTCAGTGTAGATGTGTGTCCATGTGTAACAGGTGGATAGAAACGGTCTCAGTATAGATGTGTGTCCATGTGTAACAAGTGGATAGAAGCGGTCTCAGTGTATATGTGTGTCCATGTGTAACAAGTGGATATAAGAGTTCACAGTGTAGATGTGTGTCCAGGTGTAACAAGTGGATAGAAGCGGTCTCAGTGTAGATGTGTGTCCATGTGTATCAAGTGGATAGAAGCGGTCTCAGTGTAGATGTGTTTCCATGTGTAACAAGTGGATAGAAGCGGTCTCGGTGTAGATGTGTGTCAATATGTAACAAGTGAATAGAAGCGGTTTCACTGTAGATGTGTGTCCATGTGTAACAAGTGGATAGAAGCGGTCACAGTGTAGTTGTGTGTCCATGTGTAACAAGTGGATATAAACGGTCACAGTGTTGATGTGTGTCCAGGTGTAACAAGTGATTAGAAGCGGTCTCAGTGTAGATGTTTGTCCATGTGTAACAAGAGGATAGAAGCGGTCACAGTGTAGATGTGTGTCCATGAGTAACAAGTGGATAGAAGCGGTCACAGTGTTGATGTGTGTCCATGTGTAACAAGTGGATAGAAGCGGTCTCAGTGTAGATGTGTTTCCATGTGTAACAAGTGGATAGAAGAGGTCTCAGTGTAAATGTGTGTCCATGTGTAACAAGTGGATAGAAACGGTCTAAGTGTAGATGTGTGTCCATGTGTAACAAGTGGATAGAAGCAGTCTCAGTGTAGATGTGCGTCCATGTGTAACAAGTGGATATAAGCGGTCACAGTGTAGATGTGTGTCCATGAGTAACAAGTGGATATAAGCGGTCACAGTGTAGATGTGTGTCCATGTGTAACAAGTGGATATAAGCGGTCACAGTGTTGATGTGTGTCCAGGTGTAACAAGTGGATAGAAGCGGTTTCACTGTAGATGTGTGTCCACGTGTAACAAGTGGATAGAACTGGTTTCAGTGTAGATGAGTGTCCATGTGTAACAGGTGGATAGAACCGGTCTCAGTGTAGATGTGTGTCCATGTGTAACAAGTGGATAGAAGCGGTCACAGTGTAGATGTGTGTCCATGAGTAACAAGTGGATATAAGCGGTCACAGTGTTGATGTGTGTCCATGTGTAACAAGTGGATATAAGCGGTCACAGTGTTGATGTGTGTCCAGGTGTAACAAGTGGATAGAAGCGGTCTCAGTGTAGATGTGTGTCCATGTGTAACAAGTGGATAGAAACGGTCTCAGTGTAGATGTGTGTCCATGTGTAAAAAGTGGATAGAAGCGGTCTCAGTGTAGTTGTGTGTCTATGTGTAACCAGTGGATAGAAGCGGTCTCAGTGTAGATGTGTATCCATGTGTAACAAGTGGATATAAGAGGTCACAGTGTAGATGTGTGTCCATGTGTAACAAGTGGATATAAGCGGTCACAGTGTAGATGTGTGTCCAGGTGTAACAAGTGAATAGAAGCGGTCTCAGTGTAGGTGTGTGTCCATGTGTAACAAGTGGATAGAAGCGGTCTCAGAGTAGATGTGTGTCCATGTGTAACAAGTGGATAGAAGCGGTCTCAGTGTAGATGTGTGTCCATGTGTAACAAGTGGATAGAAGCGGTCTCAGTGTATATGTGTGTACATGTGTAACAAGTGGATAGAAGCGGTCTCATTGTACGAGTGTGTCCATGTGTATCAAGTGGATATAAGCGGTCTCAGTGTAGATGTGTTTCCATGTGTAACAAATGGATAGAAGCTGTCTCAGTGTAGATGTGTGTCAATATGTAACAAGTGGATAGAAGCGGTTTCAGTGTAGATGTGTGTCCATGTGTAACAAGTGGATAGAACCTGTTTCAGTGTAGATGAGTGTCCATGTGTAACAGGTGGATAGAAACGATCTCAGTATAGATGTGTGTCCATGTGTAACAAGTGGATAGAAGCGGTCTCAGTGTATATGTGTGTCCATGTGTAACAAGTGGATAGAAGCGGTCTCATTGTTGGTGTGTGTCCATGTGTAACCAGTGGATAGAAGCGGTCACAGTGTAGATGTGTGTCCATGTGTAACAAGTGGATAGAAGCGGTCTCAGTGTAGATGTGTGTCCATGTGTAACAAGTGGATAGAAACGGTCTCAGAGTAGATGTGTGTCCATGTGTAACAAGTGGATAGAAGAGGTCTCAGTGTAGATGTGTGTCCATGTGTAACAAGTGGATATAAGAGGTCACAGTGTAGATGTGTGTCCAGGTGTAACAAGTGGATAGAAGCGGTCTCAGTGTAGATGTGTGTCCATGTGTATCAAGTGGATAGAAGCGGTCTCAGTGTAGATGTGTTCCCATGTGTAACAAGTGGATAGAAGCGGTCTCGGTGTAGATGTGCGTCAATATGTAAGAAGTGAATAGAAGCGGTTTCAGTGTAGATGTGTGTCCATGTGTAACAAGTGGATAGAACTGGTTTCAGTGTAGATGAGTGTCCATGTGTAACAGGTGGATATAACCGGTCTCAGTGTAGATGTGTGTCCATGTGTAACAAGTGGATAGAAGCGGTCACAGTGTAGATGTGTGTCCATGAGTAACAAGTGGATATAAGCGGTCACAGTGTAGATGTGTGTCCATGTGTAAAAAGTGGATATAAGCGGTCACAGTGTTGATGTGTTTCCAGGTGTAACAAGTGGATAGAAGCGGTCTCAGTGTAGATGTGTGTCCATGTGTAACAAGTGGATAGAAACGGTCTCAGTGTAGATGTGTGTCCATGTGTAACAAGTGGATAGAAGCGGTCTCAGTGTAGATGTGTGTCCATGTGTAACAAGTGGATAGAAGCGATCTCAGTGTATATGTGTGTACATGTGTAACAAATGGATAGAAGCGGTCTCATTGTAGGAGTGTGTCCATGTGTAACCAGTGGATAGAAGCGGTCACAGTGTAGATGTGTGTCCATGTGTAACAAGTGGATAGAAGCGGTCTCAGTGTAGATGTGTGTCCATGTGTAACAAGTGGATAGAAACGGTTTCAGTGTAGATGTGTGTCCATGTGTAACAAGTGGATAGAAGCGGTCTCAGTGTAGATGTGTGTCCATGTGTAACAAGTGGATATAAGAGGTCACAGTGTAGATGTGTGTCAATATGTAACAAGTGAATAGAAGCGGTTTCACTGTAGATGTGAGTCCATGTGTAACAAGTGGATAGAACTGGTTTCAGGGTAGATGAGTGTCCATGTGTAACAGGTGGATAGAACCGGTCTCAGTGTAGATGTGTGTCCATGTGTAACAAGTGGATAGAAGCGGTCTCAGTGTAGATGTGTGTCCATGTGTAACAAGTGGATAGAAACGGTCTCAGTGTAGATGTGTGTCCATGTGTAACAAATGGATAGAAGCGGTCTCAGTGTAGATGTGTTTCCATGTGTAACAAGTGGATAGAAGCGGTCTCGGTGTAGATGTGTGTCAATATGTAACAAGTGAATAGAAGCGGTTTCACTGTAGATGTGAGTCCATGTGTAACAAGTGGATAGAACTGGTTTCAGTGTAGATGAGTGTCCATGTGTAACAGGTGGATAGAACCGGTCTCAGTGTAGATGTGTGTCCATGTGTAACAAGTGGATAGAAGCGGTCACAGTGTAGATGTGTGTCCATGAGTAACAAGTGGATATAAGCTGTCACAGTGTAGATGTGTGTCCATGTGTAACAAGTGGATATAAGCGGTCACAGTGTTGATGTGTGTCCAGGTGTAACAAGTGGATAGAAGCGGTCTCAGTGTAGATGTGTGTCCATGTGTAACAAGTGGATAGAAGCGGTCTCAGTGTAGTTGTGTGTCCATGTGTAACAAGTGGATAGAAGCGGTCTCAGTGTAGATGTGTGTCCATGTGTAACACGTGGATATAAGAGGTCACAGTGTAGATGTGTGTCCATGTGTAACAAGTGGATATAAGCGGTCACAGTGTAGATGTGTGTCCAGGTGTAACAAGTGAATAGAAGCGGTCTCAGTGTAGGTGTGTGTCCATGTGTAACAAGTGGATAGAAGCGGTCTCAGAGTAGATGTGTGTCCATGTGTAACAAGTGGATAGAAGCGGTCTCAGTGTAGATGTGTGTCCATGTGTAACAAGTGGATAGAAGCGATCTCAGTGTATATGTGTGTACATGTGTAACAAGTGGATAGAAGCGGTCTCATTGTACGAGTGTGTCCATGTGTATCAAGTGGATATAAGCGGTCTCAGTGTAGATGTGTTTCCATGTGTAACAAATGGATAGAAGCTGTCTCAGTGTAGATGTGTGTCAATATGCAACAAGTGGATAGAAGCGGTTTCAGTGTAGATGTGTGTCCATGTGTAACAAGTGGATAGAACCTGTTTCAGTGTAGATGAGTGTCCATGTGTAACAGGTGGATAGAAACGGTCTCAGTATAGATGTGTGTCCATGTGTAACAAGTGGATAGAAGCGGTCTCAGTGTATATGTGTGTCCATGTGTAACAAGTGGATAGAAGCGGTCTCATTGTTGGTGTGTGTCCATGTGTAACCAGTGGACAGAAGCGGTCACAGTGTAGATGTGTGTCCATGCGTAACAAGTGGATAGAAGCGGTCTCAGTGTAGATGTGTGTCCATGTGTAACAAGTGGATAGAAACGGTCTCAGAGTAGATGTGTGTCCATGTGTAACAAGTGGATAGAAGATGTCTCAGTGTAGATGTGTGTCCATGTGTAACAAGTGGATATAAGAGGTCACAGTGTAGATGTGTGTCCAGGTGTAACAAGTGGATAGAAGCGGTCTCAGTGTAGATGTGTGTCCATGTGTATCAAGTGGATAGAAGCGGTCTCAGTGTAGATGTGTTTCCATGTGTAACAAGTGGATAGAAGCGGTCTCGGTGTAGATGTGTGTCAATATGTAAGAAGTGAATAGAAGCGGTTTCAGTGTAGATGTGTGTCCATGTGTAACAAGTTGATAGAACTGGTTTCAGTGTAGATGAGTGTCCATGTGTAACAGGTGGATAGATCCGGTCTCAGTGTAGATGTGTGTCCATGTGTAACAAGTGGATAGAAGCGGTCACAGTGTAGATGTGTGTCCATGAGTAACAAGAGGATAGAAGCGGTCACAGTGTTGATGTGTGTCCATGTGTAACAAGTGGATAGAAGCGGTATCAGTGTAGATGTGTGTCCATGTGTAACAAGTGGATAGAAGTGGTCTCAGTGTAGATGTTAGTCCATGTGTATCAAGTGGATAGAAGCGGTCTCAGTGTAGATGTGTTTCAATGTGTAACAAGTGGATAGAAGCGGTCTCGGTGTAGATGTGTGTCAATATGTAAGAAGTGAATAGAAGCGGTTTCAGTGTAGATGTGTGTCCATGTGTAACAAGTGGATAGAACTGGTTTCAGTGTAGATGAGTGTCCATGTGTAACAGGTGGATATAACCGGTCTCAGTGTAGATGTGTGTCCATGTGTAACAAGTGGATAGAAGCGGTCACAGTGTAGATGTGTGTCCATGAGTAACAAGTGGATATAAGCGGTCACAGTGTAGATGTGTGTCCATGTGTAAAAAGTGGATATAAGCGGTCACAGTGTTGATGTGTTTCCAGGTGTAACAAGTGGATAGAAGCGGTCTCAGTGTAGATGTGTGTCCATGTGTAACAAGTGGATAGAAACTGTCTCAGTGTAGATATGTGTCCATGTGTAACAAGTGGATAGAAGCGGTCTCAGTGTAGATGTGTGTCCATGTGTAACAAGTGGATAGAAGCGATCTCAGTGTATATGTGTGTACATGTGTAACAAATGGATAGAAGCGGTCTCATTGTAGGAGTGTGTCCATGTGTAACCAGTGGATAGAAGCGGTCACAGTGTAGATGTGTGTCCATGTGTAACAAGTGGATAGAAGCGGTCTCAGTGTAGATGTGTATCCATGTGTAACAAGTGGATAGAAACGGTCTCAGTGTAGATGTGTGTCCATGTGTAACAAGTGGATAGAAGCGGTATCAGTGTAGATGTGTGTCCATGTGTAACAAGTGGATATAAGAGGTCACAGTGTAGATGTGTGTCAATATGTAACAAGTGAATAGAAGCGGTTTCACTGTAGATGTGAGTCCATGTGTAACAAGTGGATAGAACTGGTTTCAGGGTAGATGAGTGTCCATGTGTAACAGGTGGATAGAACCGGTCTCAGTGTAGATGTGTGTCCATGTGTAATAAGTGGATAGAAGCGGTCTCAGTGTAGATGTGTGTCCATGTGTAACAAGTGGATAGAAACGGTCTCAGTGTAGATGTGTGTCCATGTGTAACAAGTGGATAGAAGCGGTCTCAGTGTAGATGTGTTTCCATGTGTAACAAGTGGATAGAAGCGGTCTCGGTGTAGATGTGTGTCAATATGTAACAAGTGAATAGAAGCGGTTTCACTGTAGATGTGAGTCCATGTGTAACAAGTGGATAGAACTGGTTTCAGTGTAGATGAGTGTCCATGTGTAACAGGTGGATAGAACCGGTCTCAGTGTAGATGTGTGTCCATGTGTAACAAGTGGATAGAAGTGGTCACAGTGTAGATGTGTGTCCATGAGTAACAAGTGGATATAAGCGGTCACAGTGTAGATGTGTGTCCATGTGTAACAAGTGGATATAAGCGGTCACAGTGTTGATGTGTGTCCAGGTGTAACAAGTGGATAGAAGCGGTCTCAGTGTAGATGTGTGTCCATGTGTAACAAGTGGATAGAAACGGTCTCAGTGTAGATGTGTGTCCATGTGTAACAAATGGATAGAAGCGGTCTCAGTGTAGTTGTGTGTCTATGTGTAACCAGTGGATAGAAGCGGTCTCAGTGTAGATGTGTGTCCATGTGTAACACGTGGATATAAGAGGTCACAGTGTAGATGTGTGTCCATGTGTAACAAGTGGATATAAGCGGTCACAGTGTAGATGAGTGTCCAGGTGTAACAAGTGAATAGAAGCGGTCTCAGTGTAGATGTGTGTCCATGTGTAACAAGTGGATAGAAGCGGTCTCAGAGTAGATGTGTGTCCTTGTGTAACAAGTGGATAGAAGCGGTCTCAGTGTAGATGTGTGTCCATGTGTAACAAGTGGATAGAAGCGATCTCAGTGTATATGTGTGTACATGTGTAACAAGTGGATAGAAGCGGTCTCATTGTAGGAGTGTGTCCATGTGTATCAAGTGGATATAAGCGGTCTCAGTGTAGATGTGTTTCCATGTGTAACAAGTGGATAGAAGCTGTCTCAGTGTAGATGTGTGTCAATATGTAACAAGTGGATAGAAGCGGTTTCAGTGTAGATGTGTGTCCATGTGTAACAAGTGGATAGAACCTGTTTCAGTGTAGATGAGTGTCCATGTGTAACAGGTGGATAGAAACGGTCTCAGTATAGATGTGTGTCCATGTGTAACAAGTGGATAGAAGCGGTCTCGGTGTAGATGTGTGTCAATATGTAACAAGTGAATAGAAGCGGTTTCACTGTAGATGTGTGTCCATGTGTAACAAGTGGATAGAACTGGTTTCAGTGTAGATGAGTGTCCATGTGTAACAGGTGGATATAAGCGGTCACAGTGTAGATGTGTGTCCATGAGTAACAAGTGGATATAAGCGGTCACAGTGTAGATGTGTGTCCATGTGTAACAAGTGGATATAAGCGGTCACAGTGTAGATGTGTGTCCATGAGTAACAAGTGGATATAAGCGGTCACAGTGTAGATGTGTGTCCATGTGTAACAAGTGGATATAAGCGGTCACAGTGTAGATGTGTGTCCATGTGTAACAAGTGGATATAAGCGGTCACAGTGTTGATGTGTGTCCAGGTGTAACAAGTGGATAGAAGCGGTCTCAGTGTAGATGTGTGTCCATGAGTAACAAGTGGATAGAAACGGTCTCAGTGTAGATGTGTGTCCATGTGTAACAAGTGGATAGAAGCGGTCTCAGTGTAGTTGTGTGTCTATGTGTAACCAGTGGATAGAAGCGGTCTCAGTGTAGATGTGTGTCCATGTGTAACAAGTGGATATAAGAGGTCACAGTGTAGATGTGTGTCCATGTGTAACAAGTGGATATAAACGGTCACAGTGTAGATGTGTGTCCAGGTGTAACAAGTGAATAGAAGCGGTCTCAGTGTAGATGTGTGTCCATGTGTAACAAGTGGATAGA